>CM060633.1:342500-452500 GCA_030578275.1 Meda fulgida | reverse complement strand
GTGAGAGAGAGAGAGAGCTGGACTGACGTCACGCGTGTTTCTTCCGTGTCTCTGCTCCAGTGTTGCTTCATGTCCTCCTCAGGAGCGTGAGCTGTGATTGGTCCTGCTGAGCGTGAGCTGTGATTGGCCGGCTCCTCCTCATCATCAGCACCAGTGTGTGCTGGGCTTTTGTCTGGGCCTGATCCTGATCCGCGGCTGAGGTCCGGGCCGCCGGAGGACTGACGGATGTGTGTTAGCACGGGTTGGTGTGTGTTGTGCGTTGATGCGTTGATGAGCCCTGCTGTGTAGCTCGCCCGCCCCACCCCCCCCCCCCCGCTCCCTCTCCTCCTGGATCAGCCATGTTTGGCACCGAGTCCTCATGTAAGTACCCATCCTCCACCAGTGTGTGTGTGTGTGCGCGCCATCCTCCACCGCAGCTGCCTCTCTCTCTCTCTCTCTCTCCTGCATGTTAGCGCCGTTAGTTCTGTATATTAATATCACTGTATTTTAATAGCATGTTTGGATCGATACGCTAGCAGAGCCGCTGCACAGTCATGTCCTCATTATTATGGCGATGAGTTCAGATGTTTTTCATCTTTCATGACCTTTCACAGCAGCGCTGAGAAGCTTCTGCGTCTGAGATGAACACGAGTGAGGAATTAAACCTCATGAACGTGATGTTTTTATACGAACTGTTGGTTTATGGACACATGATGAATAACACAAACATAACGTTCATGTGCTTTGAAATGTATTTAACACAAGATTTTGGACAGTATTGTTACTCAAGTGTCAGTGTGAGAGTGATCCCAGCCGTTTCTGTCAGGCGCTTTCATATACGGTCGGAAAGATCATTTTAATGTTTCTGAAAGAGTCTCTTCTGCTCATCAAGGCTGCGATTATTTGATCAAAAGTACAGTGAAATATTATTATGATGTAAATCAGCTGTTTTCTATGTGAATATCTAGTAAAGTGTAATTTATTCCTGTGATCAAAGCTGATTTTCAGCATCATTACTCCAGTCTTCAGTGTCACATGATCCTTCAGAAATCAGGATAATATGAGGATCTGATCCTCAAGAAACATTTATGATTATTATCAGTGTTGAAAACAGTTTGTGCTGCTTCATATTTTCATTATGCATTTTATTTTTTGCAATTATTTGATGAATAGAAAGTTAAAAAGAACAGCTTTTATTTTACATAGAATAGTGTTACATTATAAATGTCTTTACTGTCAGTTTTTTATAAATTTAATGCAGCCATGATTAATACAAAATATTATATTTATTTAAAGGACATATCATGAAAATCTGACTTTTTCTGAAGAGGATCTTATTATAATATTAGCGGCCCTTAATCTGCACGTTTACACACACCAGCCGACACCTGGTCCACAAGCGGCACCAGTATAACCAGTAGTAGCGCACTGGCAGAAGATCCAGCAGAGCCTGAAGCTGTGTGTGAGTGTGTGTGTGTGAGTGTGTGTGAGTGTGTGTGAGTGTGTGTGAGTGTGTGTGAGTGTGTGTGAGTGAGTATGAGTGATGGGTTAGGGTTAGTTCTGTCCTGAAGCTGGTGTGTGTGTGTGTGTGTGTGTGAGTGATGGGTTAGGGTTAGTTCTGTCCTGAAGCTGTTGTGTGTGTGTGAGATGGGTTAGGGTTAGTTCTGTCCTGAAGCTGGTGTGTGTGTGTGAGATGGGTTAGGGTTAGAACATGTCACCGCTGTCTTATAAACACCTCAGGAACTGTGCAGACTTGTGTAGAAGTACACGTGAGGATGAGATGATCAGTGTAACTCCACAACAACTACATCAACGTCTCCACTAACATTCAGAAACGTGTAAAAGTGAAGCTCTGAGTCTCTTCTACTGGTTATTCTGGGATTCTGGATGAGTGAGATTGTGTGTGTGTGTGTGTGTGTGTGTGTGTGTGTATGTTGATTTTCCTGTTTTATTATTGCCGGAGTTTCTGAAGCTCGTGTAGACTCCGCCCTCTTCTGGACGGAGGCGGAGCTGCAGCTCATCTGCATTTAAAGAGACACACACAAAAACAGCGTGTTTTTGCTCACACCCTAAAAGGGGCAAATTTGACAAGCTATAACAAATGATCTGGTATTTTGAGCTGAAATTTTGAGGACACCAGAGATTTATATTACATCTTGTGAAAAGGGGCATAATATGTCACCTTTAAGTAAATCTTACTGACCCCACACTTTTAAACAGTAACGAGAAGAGCTTTTTAAAGCAGCTTCACAGAAATTCATGTGTGAGAGTGTGTGAGACTGAGGCCTGTAGATGGAGTGTGCTATGAATGGATCTTCTGTGTGTGTGTGAGAGTCTCTCCAGCTGAATGAATGAGTGCAGCTGCTGTCGGACGGACGCCGTGTGTTTGGATGTTAATCGAGTGTGTCGCTGCTCGATCAGTCTCGTCTCGTGTGTCAGTTCACCTGTCGCTCTTTTTAACACTCTTTACAGTTAAAGGGAAAGTTCTTCCAAAAATAAGCGTTTCATCATCACGTCTTTCCAGGCCCGGTTCTTCTGCACAACATAAACATGTTTAGTGTTTGAACTGTTCTTGTTTGTCTGTAAAGTGAGAGTCAGTGGTCAATGTTCACTGTATGGACAAAAAAGCAGGATGTGATGTCATGTATCGTCCGTCAGGTGTGAGTGAGCTCAGCAAGATTAGATGATGTCATGAGTGATGATGTCATGTTCAGGTTTACACTCACACACTGGCTGATTCCAGAGCGACTGAAACTGTATAAACACACATGAGTCACGTGCTGTCAGAACTTCATTTACATGAATGAAATAAGCCTGATCATCTCATGCTGTCTCTCTCTCTCTCTCTCTCTCTCTCTCTCTCTCTCTCTCTCTCTCTCTCTCTCTCTCTCTCTCTCTCTCTCTCTCTCTCTCTGTGTGTGTGTAGTGAGCATGTTCCTCAACACTTTGACCCCCAAGTTCTACGTGGCGTTGACGGGCACCTCATCCCTCATCTCAGGACTCATTCTGGTGAGTTACGTTTACTTGCATAACATTTGATCAAGCGGCTTCACGTTTAGGACTCACTCATGCTCTTCTGCTGAAAGGTCCATATTTATTCATGGTCTGCATGATCCCCTTTCTATGAGACATATCTTGGACTGTCCTGCTTTAAATGCGAGTAGACAACGCTTTTATTTAGTCAGCTCTCTTAAGGACGTGTTTACCAGAAAAGAAAAGCTACCACAACATTTTTTTAGCTTATGAAAATGTGAAACATCTTGTGTAATTTTAAACTGCTGTATTTTTCTATTGTTTTTATTGAATTAATTCCTTACAATTGAATAACCGCAGGGACTCTGTCAGTAAAAGCAGCTCTCTGGGTTTTATTTGTGAAGTTGGAGTCTGTGCAGAAAGGGTTTATTGCGTGTAAATGATTGTTATTGCTCAGAAGAGCGTGTGATCATGATGTTGTGTGTCTCAGATCTTTGAGTGGTGGTATTTCCGGAAGTATGGGACGTCGTTCATCGAGCAGGTTTCGGTCAGTCACCTGCGTCCTCTGCTAGGCGGAGTTGACACCAGTTCTCCCAGCAACTCCAGTGCCAGTAATGGAGACGCCGACTCCAGCCGGCAGAGCGTCTCAGGTCAGCTGTCAATCACCAATCAACCACTGTCAGTCTGAGTCTGAGTCTGTTTAATTATGTTTTTGTGTGTGTGTGTGTGTGTGTGTGTGTGTGTGTGTGTAGAGTGTAAGGTTTGGAGAAATCCGCTCAATCTGTTCAGAGGAGCTGAATATAACCGGTGAGTGACCGTCAAAACAAGTTAGTCTATCTTTAACTGTCTGGTAAACACTGTTTATGTATTTTTTTTTGTGATTTTTTTTTTTTTGTGATGATGAGAGTGACTGATGATGATGAGAGTAACTGATGATGATGAGTGACTGATGATGATGAGAGTGACTGATGATGATGAGAGTGACTGATGATGATGAGTGACTGATGATGAGAGTAACTGATGATGATGAGTGACTGATGATGATGAGAGTGACTGATGATGATGAGAGTAACTGATGATGATGAGTGACTGATGATGATGAGAGTGACTGATGATGATGAGAGTGACTGATGATGATGAGTGACTGATGATGAGAGTAACTGATGATGAGAGTGACTGATGATGAGAGTGACTGATGATGATGAGAGTGACTGATGATGAGAGTAACTGATGATGATGAGTGACTGATGATGATGAGTGACTGATGATGATGAGAGTGACTGATGACGAGAGTGACTGATGATGAGAGTGACTGATGATGAGAGTGACTGATGATGATGAGAGTGACTGATGATGATGAGAGTGACTGATGATGAGAGTAACTGATGATGATGAGTGACTGATGATGATGAGAGTAACTGATGATGATGAGTGACTGATGATGATAGTAACTGATGATGATGAGTGACTGATGATGATGAGAGTGACTGATGATGAGAGTAACTGTTGATGAGAGTAACTGATGATGATGAGTAACTGATGATGATGAGAGTGACTGATGATGAGAGTGACTGATGATGATGAGAGTGACTGATGATGATGAGAGTGACTGATGATGATGAGAGTGACTGATGATGATGAGTGACTGATGATGATGAGAGTGACTGATGATGATGATGAGAGTGACTGATGATGATGAGTGACTGATGATGATGATGAGAGTGACTGATGATGATGAGAGTAACTGATGATGATGAGTGACTGATGATGATGAGAGTGACTGATGATGATGAGAGTAACTGATGATGAGAGTAACTGATGATGAGAGTGACTGATGATGATGAGAGTGACTGATGATGAGAGTAACTGTTGATGAGAGTGACTGATGATGATGAGTGACTGATGATGATGAGTGACTGATGATGATGAGAGTGACTGATGATGAGAGTGACTGATGATGAGAATAACTGATGATGAGAGTGACTGATGATGAGAGTAACTGATGATGAGAGTAACTGATGATGATGAGTGACTGATGATGATGAGAGTGACTGATGATGATGAGAGTAACTGATGATGAGAGTGACTGATGACGAGAGTGACTGATGATGATGAGAGTGACTGATGATGAGAGTAACTGTTGATGAGATTAACTGTTGATGAGAGTAACTGATGATGATGATAGTGACTGATGATGATGAGAGTGACTGATGATGAGAGTGACTGATGATGAGAGTGACTGATGATGATGAGAGTGACTGATGATGATGAGAGAGTGACTGATGATGATGAGAGAGTGACTGATGATGATGAGAGTGACTGATGATAGTGACTGATGATGATGAGAGTGACTGATGATGATGAGAGTGACTGATGATGAGAGTGACTGATGATGATGATGATGATAGTAACTGATGAGAGTGACTGATGGTGATGAGAGTGACTGATGATGAGAGTGACTGATGATGAGAGTGACTGATGATGAGAGTGACTGATGATGATGAGAGTGACTGATGATGATGAGAGTGACTGATGATGATGAGAGTGACTGATGATGAGAGTGACTGATGATGATTAGTGACTGATGATGATGAGAGTGACTGATGATGATGAGAGTGACTGATGATGATGAGAGTAACTGATGATGAGAGTGACTGATGATGAGAGTGACTGATGATGATGAGAGTGACTGATGATGATGAGAGTAACTGATGATGAGAGTGACTGATGATGATGAGAGTGACTGATGATGAGAGTGACTGATGATGAGAGTGACTGATGATGAGAGTAACTGATGATGATGATAGTGACTGATGATGATGATAGTGACTGATGATGATGAGAGTGACTGATGATGATGAGAGTGACTGATGATGAGAGTGACTGATGAGAGTGACTGATGATGAGAGTGACTGATGATGATGAGAGTGACTGATGATGATGAGAGTGACTGATGATGATGAGAGTGACTGATGATGAGAGTGACTGATGATGATGATGATGATAGTAACTGATGAGAGTGACTGATGGTGATGAGAGTAACTGATGATGATGATGATGATAGTAACTGATGAGAGTGACTGATGGTGATGAGAGTAACTGATGATGATGAGAGTAACTGATGATTAGAGTAACTGATGAGAGTGACTGATGATGAGAGTGACTGATGATGAGAGTGACTGATGATGATGAGAGTGACTGATGATGATGAGAGTAACTGATGATGATGAGAGTGACTGATGATGATGAGTGACTGATGATGATGAGTGACTGATGATGATGAGAGTGACTGATGATGATGATGAGAGTGACTGATGATGATGAGTGACTGATGATGAGAGTGACTGATGATGATGAGAGTGACTGATGATGATGAGAGAGTGACTGATGATGATGAGAGAGTGACTGATGATGATGAGAGTGACTGATGATAGTGACTGATGATGATGAGAGTGACTGATGATGATGAGAGTGACTGATGATGAGAGTGACTGATGATGATGATGATGATAGTAACTGATGAGAGTGACTGATGGTGATGAGAGTGACTGATGATGAGAGTGACTGATGATGAGAGTGACTGATGATGAGAGTGACTGATGATGATGAGAGTGACTGATGATGATGAGAGTGACTGATGATGAGAGTGACTGATGATGATTAGTGACTGATGATGATGAGAGTGACTGATGATGATGAGAGTGACTGATGATGATGAGAGTAACTGATGATGAGAGTGACTGATGATGAGAGTGACTGATGATGATGAGTGACTGATGATGATGAGAGTAACTGATGATGATGAGTGACTGATGATGATGAGAGTGACTGATGATGATAGTGACTGATGATGATGAGTGACTGATGATGAGAGTAACTGATGATGATGATAGTGACTGATGATGATGAGAGTGACTGATGATGATGAGAGTGACTGATGATGAGAGTGACTGATGAGAGTGACTGATGATGAGAGTGACTGATGATGATGAGAGTGACTGATGATGATGAGAGTGACTGATGATGATGAGAGTGACTGATGATGAGAGTGACTGATGATGATGATGATGATAGTAACTGATGAGAGTGACTGATGGTGATGAGAGTAACTGATGATGATGATGATGATAGTAACTGATGAGAGTGACTGATGGTGATGAGAGTAACTGATGATGATGAGAGTAACTGATGATTAGAGTAACTGATGAGAGTGACTGATGATGAGAGTGACTGATGATGAGAGTGACTGATGATGATGAGAGTGACTGATGATGATGAGAGTAACTGATGATGATGAGAGTAACTGATGATGATGAGTGACTGATGATGATGAGAGTGACTGATGATGATGAGAGTGACTGATGATGATGAGTGACTGATGATGATGAGAGTGACTGATGATGATGATGAGAGTAACTGATGATGATGAGTGACTGATGATGATGAGAGTGACTGATGATGATGAGAGTGACTGATGATGATGAGAGTGACTGATGATGAGAGTAACTGATGATGAGAGTAACTGATGATGATGAGTGACTGATGATGATGAGAGTGACTGATGATGATAAGAGTGACTGATGATGAGAGTGACTGATGATGAGAGTGACTGATGATGAGAGTGACTGATGATGATGAGAGTGACTGATGATGATGAGAGTGACTCATGATGAGAGTGACTGATGATGATGAGAGTGACTGATGATGAGAGTGACTGATGATGATAGTAACTCATGATGAGAGTGACTGATGATGAGAGTGACTGATGATGAGAGTGACTGATGATGAGAGTGACTGATGATGATGAGAGTAACTGATGATGAGAGTGACTGATGATGATGAGAGTGACTGATGATGATGAGAATAACTGATGATGAGAGTGACTGATGATGATGAGAGTGACTGATGATGATGAGAGTAACTGATGATGAGAGTAACTGTTGATGATGAGTGACTGATGATGATGAGAGTGACTGATGATGAGAGTAACTGATGATGATGAGTGACTGATGATGATGAGAGTGACTGATGATGAGAGTGACTGATGATGAGAGTAACTGATGATGAGAGTGACTGATGATGATGAGAGTGACTGATGATGATGAGAGTGACTGATGATGAGAGTGACTGATGATGATGAGAGTGACTGATGATGATGAGAGTGACTGATGATGATGAGAGTGACTGATGATGATGATGATGATGATGATAGTAACTGATGAGAGTGACTGATGGTGATGAGAGTAACTGATGATGATGAGAGTAACTGATGATTAGAGTAACTGATGATTAGAGTAACTGATGATTAGAGTAACTGATGATGAGAGTGACTGATGATGAGAGTGACTGATGATGAGAGTAACTGATGATTAGAGTAACTGATGATTAGAGTAACTGATGATGAGAGTAACTGATGATGAGAGTGACTGATGATGAGAGTGACTGATGATGAGAGTGACTGATGATGATAGTAACTGATGATGAGAGTAACTGAGTAACTGATGATGATACTAACTGATGTTGAGAGTAACTGATGATGAGAGTGACTGATGACTGATGATGAGAGTGACTGATGATGATGATAGTAACTAATGAGAGTGACTGATGATGAGAGTGACTGATGATGATGAGAGTAACTGATGATGATGAGAGTAACTGATTATTAGAGTAACTCATGAGAGTGACTGATGATGAGAGTGATTGATGATGATAGTGACTGATGATGATAGTGACTGATGATGAGAGTGACTGATGATGATAGTAACTGATGATGAGAGTTACTGAGTAACTGATGATGATACTAACTGATGTTGAGAGTAACTGATGATGAGAGTGACTGATGATGATAGTGACTGATGATGATAGTGACTGATAATGAGAGTGACTGATGATGAGAGTGACTGATGATGAGAGTAACTGATGATGAGAGTAACTCATGATGAGAGTGACTGATGATGATAGTGACAGATGATGAGAGTAACTGATGATGAGAGTGACTGATGATGATGAGAGTGACTGATGATGATGAGAGTGACTGATGATGATGAGAGTGACTGATGATGATGAGAGTGACTGATGATGATGAGAGTGACTGATGGTGATGAGAGTTACTGATGATGATGAGAGTAACTGATGATGAGAGTGACTGATGATGATGAGAGTGACTGATGATGATGAGAGTGACTGATGGTGATGAGAGTTACTGATGATGATGAGAGTGACTGATGATGAGAGTGACTGATTATTACTGATGATGAGAGTGACTGATGATGAGAATAACTCATGATGAGAGTGACTGATGATGAGAGTGACTGATGATGAGAATAACTCATGATGAGAGTGACTGATGATGAGAGTGACTGATGATGAGAGTGACTGATGATGATGATAGTAACTGATGAGAGTGACTGATGATGAGAGTGACTGATGATGAGAGTGACTGATGATGATGAGAGTAACTGATGATGATGAGAGTAACTGATGATTAGAGTGACTGATGATGAGAGTGACTGATGATGAGATGATGAGAGTGACTGATGATGAGAGTGACTGATGATGATAGTGACTGGTGATGAGAGTGACTGATGATGAGAGTGACTGATGATGAGAGTGACTGATGATGAGAATAACTGATGATGAGAGTGACTGATGATGACGAGAGTGACTGATGATGGTGAGAGTAACTGATGATGAGAGTAACTGATGATGAGAGTGACTGATGATGATGAGAGTGACTGATGATGAGAGTAACTGTTGATGAGAGTGACTGATGATGATGAGAGTGACTGATGATGATGAGAGTAACTGATGATGAGAGTGACTGATGATGATGAGAGTGACTGATGATGATGAGAGTGACTGATGATGAGAGTGACTGATGATGAGAGTGACTGATGATGATGAGAGTGACTGATGATGATGAGAGGGACTGATGATGAGAGTGACTGATGATGATGATGATGATGATAGTAACTGATGAGAGTGACTGATGGTGATGAGAGTAACTGATGATGATGAGAGTAACTGATGATTAGAGTAACTGATGATTAGAGTAACTGATGATTAGAGTAACTGATGATGAGAGTGACTGATGATGAGAGTGACTGATGATGAGAGTAACTGATGATTAGAGTAACTGATGATTAGAGTAACTGATGATGAGAGTAACTGATGATGAGAGTGACTGATGATGAGAGTGACTGATGATGATAGTAACTGATGATGAGAGTAACTGAGTAACTGATGATGATACTAACTGATGTTGAGAGTAACTGATGATGAGAGTGACTGATGACTGATGATGAGAGTGACTGATGATGATGATAGTAACTAATGAGAGTGACTGATGATGAGAGTGACTGATGATGATGAGAGTAACTGATGATGATGAGAGTAACTGATTATTAGAGTAACTCATGAGAGTGACTGATGATGAGAGTGATTGATGATGATAGTGACTGATGATGATAGTGACTGATGATGAGAGTGACTGATGATGATAGTAACTGATGATGAGAGTTACTGAGTAACTGATGATGATACTAACTGATGTTGAGAGTAACTGATGATGAGAGTGACTGATGATGATAGTGACTGATGATGATAGTGACTGATAATGAGAGTGACTGATGATGAGAGTGACTGATGATGAGAGTAACTGATGATGAGAGTAACTCATGATGAGAGTGACTGATGATGATAGTGACAGATGATGAGAGTAACTGATGATGAGAGCGACTGATGATGATGAGAGTGACTGATGATGATGAGAGTGACTGATGATGAGTAACTGATGATGATGAGTGACTGATGATGATGAGAGTGACTGATGATGATGAGAGTAACTGATGATGAGAGTGACTGATGATGATGAGAGTGACTGATGATGATGAGAGTGACTGATGGTGATGAGAGTTACTGATGATGATGAGAGTGACTGATGATGAGAGTGACTGATTATTACTGATGATGAGAGTGACTGATGATGATGAGAGTGACTGATGATGATGAGAGTGACTGATGATGAGAGTGACTGATGATGAGAGTGACTGATGATGATGAGAGTGACTGATGATGATGAGAGTGACTGATGATGAGAGTGACTGATGATGAGAGTGACTGATGATGATGATAGTAACTGATGAGAGTGACTGATGATGAGAGTGACTGATGATGAGAGTAACTGATGATGATGAGAGTGACTGATGATGATGAGAGTAACTGATGATTAGAGTGACTGATGATGAGAGTGACTGATGATGAGAGTGACTGATGAGAGTGACTGATGATGATAGTGACTGGTGATGAGAGTGACTGATGATGATGAGAGTAACTGATGATGAGAGTGACTGATGATGAGAGTGACTGGTGATGAGAGTGACTGATGATGATGAGAGTGACTGATGATGAGAGTGACTGATGATGATAGTGACTGATGATGAGAGTGACTGATGATGATAGTAACTGATGATGAGAGTAACTGAGTAACTGATGATGATACTAACTGATGTTGAGAGTAACTGATGATGAGAGTGACTGAGTAACTGATGATGACAGTAACTGATGATGACAGTAACTGATGATGACAGTAACTCATGATGAGAGTGACTGATGATGAGAGTAACTGATGATGAGAGTGACTGACTGATGATGATGAGAGTGACTGATGACGATGAGAGTGACTGACGATGAGAGTGACTGATGATGAGAGTGACTGATGATGATGAGAGTGACTGATGATAAGAGTGACTGATGATGATAGTAACTCATGATGAGAGTGACTGATGATGAGAGTAACTGATGATGAGAGTGACTGATGATGATAGTAACTAATGATGAGAGTGACTGATGATGAGAGTGACTGATGATGATGAGAGTGACTGATGATGAGAGTGACTGATGATGATGAGAGTAACTGATGATGAGAGTGACTGATGATGATGAGAGTGACTGATGGTGATGAGAGTTACTGATGATGATGAGAGTGACTGATGATGAGAGTGACTGATGATGAGAATAACTCATGATGAGAGTGACTGATGATGAGAGTGACTGATGATGATGAGAGTGACTGATGATGAGAGTGACTGACTGATGAGAGTGACTGATGATGAGAGTGACAGATGATGAGGGTGACTGACTGATGAGAGTGACTGATGATGAGAGTGACTGATGATGAGAGTGACTGATGATGAGAGTGACAGATGATGAGAGTGACTGATGATGATAGTGACTGATGATGAGAGTGACTGATGATGAGAGTGACTGATGATGAGAGTGACTGATGATGAGAGTGACAGATGATGAGAGTGACAGATGATGAGAGTGACAGATGATGAGAGTGACTGATGATGAGAGTGACTGATGAGAGTGACAGATGATGAGAGTGACTGATGATGAGAGTGACTGATGATGAGAGTGACTGATGATGAGAGTGACAGATGATGAGAGTGACTGATGATGATAGTGACTGATGATGAGAGTGACTGATGATGAGAGTGACTGATGATGAGAGTGACAGATGATGAGAGTAACTGAGTAACTGATGATGATACTAACTGATGTTGAGAGTAACTGATGATGAGAGTGACTCATGATGAGAGTGACTGATGATGAGAGTGACTGATGATGAGAGTAACTGATGATGATAGTGACTGATGATGAGAGTGACTGATGATGAGAGTAACTGATGATGAGAGTAACTCATGATGAGAGTGACTGATGATGATAGTGACTTATGATGATAGTAACTGATGATGAGAGTGACTAATGATGAGAGTGACTGATGATGATAGTAACTGATAATGAGAGTGACTGATCATGAAAGTGACTGATGATCATGAGAGTGACTGATGATGATGAGAGTGACTGATGATGATGAGAGTAACTGATGAGAGTGACTGATGATGATGAGAGTAACTGATGAGAGTGACTGATGATGATAGTGACTGATGACTGATGATGATAGTGACTGATGACTGATGATGATAGTGACTGATGATGATAGTGACTGATGATGAGAGTAACTGATGATGATAGTGACTGATGATGAGAGTGACTGATGATGAGAGTGACTGATGATGAGAGTAACTGATGATGATAGTAACTGATGTTGAGAGTATTTGATGATGAGAGTAACTGAGTAACTGATGATGATACTAACTGATGTTGAGAGTATTTGATGATGAGAGTGACTGAGTAACTGATGATGAGAGTAACTGATGATGAGAGTGACTGATGATGAGAGTGACTGATGATGATAGTAACTCATGATGAGAGTGACTGATGATGATAGTGACTGATGATGAGAGTGACTGATGATGATAGTAACTGATGATGAGAGTGACTGATGATGATAGTAACTAATGATGAGAGTGACTGATGATGAGAGTGACTGATGATGAGGGTAACTGATGATGAGGGTAACTGATGATGACAGTGACTGATGATGAGAGTAACTGATGATGAGGGTAACTCATGATGAGAGTGACTGATGATGATAGTAACTAATGATGAGAGTGACTGATGATGAGAGTGACTGATGATGAGAGTGACTGATGATGAGAGTGACTGATGATGATGAGAGTGACTGATGATGATGAGAGTGACTGATGATGATGAGAGTGACTGATGATGAGAGTAACTGATGTTGAGAGTGACTGATGTTGAGAGTGACTGATGATGATCAGAGTGACTGATGATGATAGTAACTGATGTTGAGAGTGATTGATGATGATAGTAACTGATGTTGAGAGTGACTGATTATGAGAGTGACTGATGTTGAGAGTGACTGATGTTGAGAGTGACTGATGTTGAGAGTGATTGATGATGAGAGTGACTGACGATGAGAGTGACTGATGTTGAGAGTGACTGATGATGATGAGAGTGACTGATGATGATAGTAACTGATGATGATAGTGACTGATGATGATAGTGACTGATGTTGAGAGTGACTGATGATGAGAGTGACTGATGATGAGAGTAACTGATGATGATAGTGACTGATGATGAGAGTGACTGATGATGAGAGTGACTGATGATGAGAGTGACTGATGATGAGAGTAACTGATGATGAGAGTAACTGATGATGAGAGTAACTGAGTAACTGATGATGATACGAACTGATGTTGAGACTATTTGATGATGAGAGTGACTGAGTAACTGATGATGAGAGTAACTGATGATGATAGTAACTCATGATGAGAGTGACTGATGATGAGAGTGACTGATGATGAGAGTAACTGATGATGATAGTGACTGATGATGAGAGTTACTGATGATGATAGTAACTAATGATGAGAGTGACTGATGATGAGAGTGACTGACTGATGATGAGAGTGACTGATGATGAGAGTAACTGATGTTGAGAGTAACTGATGATGAGAGTGACTGATGATGATGATGAGAGTAACTGATGTTGAGAGTGACTGATGATGATGAGAGTGACTGATGATGATGAGAGTGACTGATGGTGATGAGAGTGACTGATGATGATAGTGACTGATGATGAGAGTAACTGATGATGAGAGTAACTGATAATGATAGTGACTGATGATGATAGTGATTGATGATGAGAGTAACTGAGTAACTGATGATGATAGTGACTGATGATGATAGTGACTGATGATGAGAGTAACTGATGATGAGAGTAACTGATAATGATAGTGACTGATGATGATAGTGATTGATGATGAGAGTGACTGAGTAACTGATGATGATAGTAACTCATGATGAGAGTGACTGATGATGAGAGTAACTGATGATGAGAGTGACTGATGATGATAGTGACTGATGATGAGAGTGACTGATGATGATAGTAACTTATGATGAGAGTGACTGATGATGATAGTAACTAATGATGAGAGTGACTGATGATGAGAGTGACTGATGATGAGAGTAACTGATGATGAGGGTAACTCATGATGAGAGTGACTGATGATGATAGTGACTGATGATGAGAGTGACAGATGGTGATAGTGACTGGTGATGAGAGTGACTGATGATGATGATGAGAGTGACTGATGATGATGAGAGTGACTGATGATGATGATGAGAGTGACTGATGATGATGAGAGTGACTGATGATGATGAGAGTGACTGATGGTGATAGTAACTGATGATGAGAGTGACTGATGATGAGAGTGACTGATGATGAGAGTGACTGATGATGAGAGTGACTGATGATGATGATAGTAACTGATGAGTGACTGATGATGAGAGTAACTGATGATGAGAGTAACTGATGATGATAGTAACTGATGAGAGTGACTGATGATGAGAGTAACTGATGATGATAGTAACTGATGAGAGTGACTGATGAGAGTGACTGATGATGAGAGTAACTGATGATGAGAGTGACTGATGATGAGAGTAACTGATGATGAGAGTGACTGATGATGAGAGTGACTGACTATGATAGTAACTGATGATGAGAGTGACTGATGATGAGAGTGACTGATGATGAGAGTGACTGATGATGATGATAGTAACTGATGAGAGTGACTGATGATGAGAGTGACTGATGATGAGGGTGACTGATGATGAGAGTAACTGATGATGATAGTAACTGATGATGAGAGTGACTGATGATGAGAGTGACTGATGATGAGGGTGACTGATGATGAGAGTAACTGGTGATGATAGTAACTGATGATGAGAGTGACTGATGATGAGAGTGACTGATGATGAGAGTGACTGATGATGATGAGAGTGACTGATGAGAGTGACTGATGATGAGAGTAAATGATGATGATAGTAACTGATGATGAGAGTGACTGATGATGAGAGTGACTGATGATGAGGGTGACTGATGATGAGAGTAACTGATGATGATAGTAACTGATGATGAGAGTGACTGATGATGAGAGTGACTGATGATGATAGTGACTGATGATGAGTGACTGATGATGATAGTGACTGATGAGAGTGACTGATGATGATAGTAACTGATGATGAGAGTACCTGAGTTACTGATGATGATACTAACTGATGTTGAGAGTATTTGATGATGAGAGTGACTGAGTAACTGATGATGAGAGTAACTGAGTAACTGATGATGATACTAACTGATGTTGAGAGTATTTGATGGAGAGTGACTGAGTAACTGATGATGATACTAACTGATGTTGAGAGTATTTGATGATGAGAGTGACTGAGTAACTGATGATGAGAGTAACTGAGTAACTGATGATGATACTAACTGATGTTGAAAGTATTTGATGATGAGAGTGACTGAGTAACTGATGAGAGAAACTGATGATGATAGTAACTCATGATGAGAGTGACTGATGATGAGATTAACTGATGATGAGAGTGACTGATGATAGTGACTGATGATGAGAGTGACTGATGATGATAGTAACTGATGATGAGAGTGACTGATGATGAGAGTGACTAATGATGAGAGTGACTGATGATGAGAGTGACTGATGATGAGGGTGACTGATGATGAGAGTAACTGGTGATGATAGTAACTGATGATGAGAGTGACTGATGATGAGAGTGACTGATGATGAGAGTGACTGATGATGATGATAGTAACTGATGAGAGTGACTGATGATGAGGGTGACTGATGATGAGAGTAACTGATGATGATAGTAACTGATGATGAGAGTGACTGATGATGAGAGTGACTGATGATGAGGGTGACTGATGATGAGAGTAACTGATGATGATAGTAACTGATAATGAGAGTGACTGATGATGAGAGTGACTGATGATGATAGTGACTGATGATGAGTGACTGATGATGATAGTGACTGATGAGAGTGACTGATGATGATAGTAACTGATGATGAGAGTACCTGAGTAACTGATGATGATACTAACTGATGTTGAGAGTATTTGATGATGAGAGTGACTGAGTAACTGATGATGAGAGTAACTGATGTTGAGAGTATTTGATGATGAGAGTGACTGAGTAACTGATGATGAGAGTAACTGAGTAACTGATGATGATACTAACTGATGTTGAGAGTATTTGATGATGAGAGTGACTGAGTAACTGATGAGAGAAACTGATGATGATAGTAACTCATGATGAGAGTGACTGATGATGAGATTAACTGATGATGAGAGTGACTGATGATAGTGACTGATGATGAGAGTGACTGATGATGATAGTAACTGATGATGAGAGTGACTGATGATGAGAGTGACTAATGATGAGAGTGACTGATGATGAGAGTGACTGATGATGAGAGTAACTGATGATGAGGGTAACTCATGATGAGAGTGACTGATGATGATAGTGACAGATGGTGATAGTGACTGATGATGAGAGTAACTGATGATGAGAGTGACTGATGATGAGAGTGACTGATGATGAGGGTAACTGATGATGAGAGTAACTGATGATGAGAGTGACTGACTATGATAGTAACTGATGATGAGTTACTGATGATGAGAGTGACTGATGATGATAGTGACTGATGATGAGAGAAACTGATGATGAGGGTAACTGATGATGAGAGTGACTGATGATGAGAGTGACTGATGATGAGAGTGACTGATGATAGTAACTGATGATGAGAGTAACTGATGATGAGAGTGACTCATGATGAGAGTGACTGATGATCTGAGTGACTGACTATGATAGTAGCTGATGATGAGAGTGACTCATGATGAGAGTGACTGATGATCTGAGTGACTGACTATGATAGTAACTGATGAGAGTGACTGATGATGAGGGTGACTGATGATGAGAGTAACTGATGATGATAGTAACTGATGATGATACTAACTGATGTTGAGAGTATTTGATGATGAGAGTGACTGAGTAACTGATGATGAGAGTAACTGATGATGATAGTAACTCATGATGAGAGTGACTGATGATGAGAGTAACTGATGATGAGAGTGACTGATGATGATAGTGACTGATGATGAGAGTGACTGATGATGATAGTAACTGATGATGATAGTAACTAATGATGAGAGTGACTGATGATGAGAGTGACTGATGATGAGGGTAACTCATGATGAGAGTGACTGATGATGATAGTGACTGATGATGAGAGTGACAGATGGTGATAATGACTGATGATGAGACTGACTGATGATGATGATGAGAGTGACTGATGGTGATGAGAGTGACTGATGGTGATGAGAGTGACTGATGGTGATAGTAACTGATGATGAGAGTAACTGATGATGAGTAACTGATGATGAGAGTAACTGATGATGATAGTGACTCATGATGAGAGTGACTGATGATGAGAGTGACTGATGATGATAGTAACTCATGATGAGAGTGACTGATGATGATAGTGACTGATGATGAGAGTGACTGATGATGATAGTAACTGATGATGAGAGTGACTGATGATGATAGTAACTAATGATGAGAGTGACTGATGATGAGAGTGACTGATGATGAGGGTAACTGATGATGAGGGTAACTGATGATGACAGTGACTGATCATGAGAGTAACTGATGATGAGGGTAACTCATGATGAGAGTGACTGATGATGATAGTAACTAATGATGAGAGTGACTGATGATGAGAGTGACTGATGATGAGAGTGACTGATGATGTTGAGAGTGACTGATGATGTTGAGAGTGACTGATGATGATGAGAGTAACTGATGATGAGAGTGACTGATGATGAGAGTGACTGATGATGATGAGAGTGACTGATGATCATGAGAGTGACTGATGATGAGAGTAACTGATGATGAGAGTGACTGATGATGAGAGTGACTGATGATGAGAGTGACTGATGATGATGAGAGTGACTGATGGTGATGAGAGTGACTGATGGTGATAGTAACTGATGATGAGAGTGACTGATGATGAGAGTGTCTGCTGATGATGATAGTAACTGATGAGAGTGACTGATGATGAGAGTGACTGATGGTGATGAGAGTGACTGATGGTGATAGTAACTGATGATGAGAGTAACTGATGATGAGTAACTGATGATGAGGGCAACTCATGATGAGAGTAACTGATGATGAGAGTGACTGATGATGAGAGTGACTGATGATGAGAGTAACTGATGATGAGGGTAACTGATGATGAGAGTGACTGATGATGAGAGTGACTGATGTTGAGAATAACTGATGTTGAGAGTGACTGATGATGAGAGTGACTGATGATGATGAGAGTGACTGATGGTGATGAGAGTGACTGATGGTGATGAGAGTGACTGATGGTGATAGTAACTGATGATGAGAGTGACTGATGATGAGAGTGTCTGCTGATGATGATAGTAACTGATGAGAGTGACTGATGATGAGAGTGACTGATGGTGATAGTAACTGATGATGAGAGTGACTGATGATGAGAGTAACTGATGATGATAGTAACTGATGATGATAGTAACTGATGAGAGTGACTGATGATGAGTGACTGATGATCAGAGTGACTGATGATGAGAGTGACTGATGATGATGAGAGTGACTGATGACTGATGATGATGAGAGTAACTGATGATGATAGTAACTGATGAGAGTGACTGATGAGAGTGACTCATATCAGTTACTCTCAACATCAGTTACTCTCAACATCAGTTACTCTCAACATCAGTTACTCTCATCATCAGTCACTCTCATCATCAGTTACTCTCATCATCAGTTACAGTTAAAGATGAGAGTGACTGATGATGATGGTAACTGATGAGAGTGACTGATGATGAGAGTGACTGATGATGAGAGTGACTGATGATGAGAGTGACTGATGATGTTGATAGTAACTGATGATGAGAATGCCTGATGATGAGGGTGACTGATGATGATGATAGTAACTGATGATGAGAGTGACTGATGATGAGAGTGACTGATGATGATGAGAGTGACTGATGATGATGAGAGTGACTGATGATGAGAGTGACTGATGATGAGAGTGACTGATGATGATGAGAGTGACTGATGATGATGAGAGTGACTGATGATGATGAGAGTGACTGATGATGAGAGTGACTGATGATGATGAGAGTGACTGATGATGAGAGTGACTGATGATGATGAGAGTGACTGATGATGAGAGTGATGAGAGTGACTGATGATGAGAGTGACTGATGATGAGAGTGACTTATGATGAGAGTGACTGATGATGATAGTAACTGATGATGAGAGTGACTGATGATGAGAGTGACTGATGATGAGAGTGACTGATGATGAGAGTGATGAGAGTGACTGATGATGAGAGTGACTGATGATGAGAATAACTGATGTTGAGAGTAACTGATGTTGAGAGTGACTGATGATGATAGTAACTGATGATGAGTGTTAACTGATAACTGATGTTGAGAGTGACTGATGATGATAGTAACTGATGATGAGTAACTGATGATGAGAGTAATTGATTATGATAGTGACTCATGATGAGAGTGACTGATGATGATGAGAGTGACTGATGATGAGAGTGACTGATGATGAGAGTGACTGATGATGATAGTAACTCATGATGAGAGTGACTGATGATGAGAGTGAGTGATGTTGAGAGTGACTGATGATGATAGTAACTGATGATGAGTAACTGATGATGAGAGTAATTGATTATGATAGTGACTCATGATGAGAGTGACTGATGATGATGAGAGTGACTGATGATGAGAGTGACTGATGATGAGAGTGACTGATGATGATAGTAACTCATGATGAGAGTGACTGATGATGAGAGTGAGTGATGATGAGAGTGACTGATGATGAGGGTAACTGATGATGAGAGTAACTGATGATGAGAGTGACTGATGATGATAGTAACTGATGATGAGAGTGACTGATGATGAGAGTGACTGATGATGAGAGTGACTGATGATGAGAGTAACTGATGATGAGAGTGACTGATGATGAGAGTAACTGATGATGAGAGTGACTGATGGTGAGAGTAACTGATGATGAGAGTGACTGATGATGATGATGAGAGTGACTGATGATGATGAGAGTGACTGATGGTGATTAGAGTGACTGATGGTGATAGTAACTGATGATGAGAGTGACTGATGATGAGAGTGATGACTGATGATGAGAGTGACTGATGATGAGAGTGACTGATGATGATAGTAACTGATGATGAGAGTGACTGATGATGAGAGTGACTTATGATGAGAGTGACTGATGATGATAGTAACTGATGATGAGTGTTAACTGATAACTGATGTTGAGAGTGACTGATGATGATAGTAACTGATGATGAGTAACTGATGAGAGTGACTGATGATGAGAGTAACTGATGATGATAGTAACTGATGAGAGTGACTGATGATGATAGTAACTGATGATGAGAGTGACTGATGATGAGAGTAACTGATGTTGAGAGTGACTGATGATGAGAGTGACTGACTATGATAGTAACTGATGATGAGAGTGACTGATGATGAGAGTGACTGATGATGAGAGTGACTGATGATGATGATAGTAACTGATGAGAGTGACTGATGATGAGGGTGACTGATGATGAGAGTAACTGATGATGAGAGTGACTGATGATGAGAGTGACTGATGATGAGAGTGACTGATGATGATAGTGACTGATGATGAGTGACTGATGATGAGAGTGACTGATGATGAGAGTGACTGATGAGAGTGACTGATGATGATAGTAACTGATGATGAGAGTACCTGAGTAACTGATGATGATACTAACTGATGTTGAGAGTATTTGATGATGAGAGTGACTGAGTAACTGATGATGAGAGTAACTGAGTAACTGATGATGATACTAACTGATGTTGAGAGTATTTGATGATGAGAGTGACTGAGTAACTGATGATGAGAGTAACTGAGTAACTGATGATGATACTAACTGATGTTGAGAGTATTTGATGATGAGAGTGACTGAGTAACTGATGATGAGAGAAACTGATGATGATAGTAACTCATGATGAGAGTGACTGATGATGAGAGTAACTGATGATGAGAGTGACTGATGATGATAGTGACTGATGATGAGAGTGACTGATGATGAGAGTGACTGATGATGATAGTAACTAATGATGAGATTGACTGATGGTGAGAGTGACTGATGATGAGAGTGACTGATGATGAGAGTAACTGATGATGAGGGTAACTCATGATGAGAGTGACTGATGATGATAGTGACTGATGATGAGAGTGACAGATGGTGATAGTGACTGATGATGAGAGTAACTGATGATGAGAGTGACTGATGATGATGATGAGAGTGACTGATGATGATGAGAGTGACTGATGGTGATGAGAGTGACTGATGGTGATAGTAACTGATGATGAGAGTAACTGATGATGAGAGTGACTCATGATGAGAGTGACTGATGATGAGAGTGACTGACTATGATAGTAAATGATGATGAGAGTGACTGATGATGAGAGTGACTGATGATGAGAGTAACTGATGATGATAGTAACTGATGAGAGTGATTGATGATGAGAGTAACTGATGATGAGGGTAACTGATGATGAGAGTGACTGATGATGAGAGTGACTGATGATGATAGTAACTGATGATGAGAGTAACTGATGATGAGAGTGATTCATGATGAGAGTGACTGATGATGAGAGTGACTGACTATGATAGTAACTGATGAGAGTGACTGATGATGAGGGTGACTGATGATGAGAGTAACTGATGATGATAGTAACTGCTGATGATACTAACTGATGTTGAGAGTATTTGATTATGAGAGTGACTGAGTAACTGATGATGAGAGTAACTGATGATGATAGTAACTCATGATGAGAGTGACTGATGATGAGAGTGACTGATGATGAGAGTGACTGATGATGATAGTAAGTGATGATGAGAGTGACTGATGATGATAGTAACTAATGATGAGAGTGACTGATGATGAGAGTGACTGATGATGAGAGTGACTGATGATGAGAGTAACTGATGATGAGGGTAACTCATGATGAGAGTGACTGATGATGATAGTGACTGATGATGAGAGTGACAGATGGTGATAATGACTGATGATGAGACTGACTGATGATGATGATGAGAGTGACTGATGGTGATGAGAGTGACTGATGGTGATGAGAGTGACTGATGATGATGATAGTAACTGATGATGAGAGTAACTGATGATGAGAGTGACTGATGATGATGATAGTAACTGATGATGATGATAGTAACTGATGAGTGACTGATGGTGAGAGTAACTAATGATGATAGTAACTGATGAGAGTGACTGATGATGAGAGTAACTGATGATGATAGTAACTGATGAGAGTTACTGATGATGAGTGACTGATGATGAGAGTAACTGATGATGAGAGTAACTGACTGATGATGAGAGTGACTGATGATGAGAGTGACTGATGATGAGAGTGACTATGAAAGTAACTGATGATGAGAGTGACTGATGATGATGATAGTAACTGATGAGAGTGACTGATGATGAGAGTAACTGATGATGATAGTAACTGATGAGATTGACTGATGATGATAGTGACTGATGATGAGTGACTGATGATGAGAGTAACTGATGATGAGAGTGACTGATGATGAGAGTGACTGATGATGAGAGTGACTGATGATGAGAGTGACTGACTGATGACTGATGATGATGAGAGTGACTGATGATGATGAGAGTAACTGATGATGATAGTAACTGATGATGAGAGTGACTGATGATGAGAGTGACTGATGATGAGAGTGACTGATGATGAGAGTGACTGATGATGATGAGAGGGACTGATGATGAGAGGGACTGACTATGATAGTAACTTATGATGAGAGTGACTGATGATGATAGTAACTGATGATGAGAGTAACTGAGTAACTGATGATGATACTAACTGATGTTGAGAGTATTTGATGATGAGAGTGACTGAGTAACTGATGATGAGAGTAACTGATGATGAGAGTAACTGATGATGATAGTAACTCATGATGAGAGTGACTGATGATGAGAGTGACTGATGATGATATTAACTCATGATGAGAGTGACTGATGATGATAGTGACTGATGATGAGAGTAACTGATGATGAGAGTGACTGATGATGAGAGTAACTGATGATGAGAGTGACTGATGATGAGAGTAACTGATGATGAGGGTAACTCATGATGAGAGTAACTGATGATGAGAGTGACTGATGATGAGAGTGACTGATGATGAGAGTGACTGATGGTGAGAGTAACTGATGATGAGAGTGACATGATGATGATGAGAGTGACTGATGATGATGAGAGTGACTGATGGTGATGAGAGTGACTGATGGTGATAGTAACTGATGATGAGTGACTGATGATGAGAGTGTCTGCTGATGATGATAGTAACTGATGAGAGTGACTGATGATGAGAGTGACTGATGGTGATGAGAGTGACTGATGATGAGAGTGACTGAGAGTGACTGATGATGAGAGTGACTGATGATGAGAGTGACTATGAAAGTAACTGATGATGAGAGTGACTGATGATGATGATAGTAACTGATGAGAGTGACTGATGATGAGAGTAACTGATGATGATGGTAACTGATGAGAGTGACTGATGATGATAGTGACTGATGATGAGTGACTGATGATGAGAGTAACTGATGATGAGAGTGACTGATGATGAGAGTGACTGATGATGAGAGTGACTGACTGATGACTGATGATGATGAGAGTGACTGATGATGATGAGAGTGACTGATGATGATGAGAGTAACTGATGATGATAGTAACTGATGATGAGAGTGACTGATGATGAGAGTGACTGATGATGAGAGTGACTGATGATGATGAGAGGGACTGATGATGAGAGGGACTGACTATGATAGTAACTTATGATGAGAGTGACTGATGATGAGATTGACTGATGATGATAGTAACTGATGATGAGAGTAACTGAGTAACTGATGATGATACTAACTGATGTTGAGAGTATTTGATGATGAGAGTGACTGAGTAACTGATGATGAGAGTAACTGATGATGAGAGTAACTGATGATGATAGTAACTCATGATGAGAGTGACTGATGATGATATTAACTCATGATGAGAGTGACTGATGATGATAGTGACTAATGATGAGAGTGACTGATGATGATAGTAACTGATGATGAGAGTGACTGATGATGAGAGTAACTGATGATGAGAGTGACTGATGATGAGAGTAACTGATGATGAGGGTAACTCATGATGAGAGTAACTGATGATGAGAGTGACTGATGATGAGAGTGACTGATGATGAGAGTGACTGATGGTGAGAGTAACTGATGATGAGAGTGACATGATGATGATGAGAATGACTGATGATGATGAGAGTGACTGATGGTGATGAGAGTGACTGATGGTGATAGTAACTGATGATGAGTGACTGATGATGAGAGTGTCTGCTGATGATGATAGTAACTGATGAGAGTGACTGATGATGAGAGTGACTGATGGTGATGAGAGTGACTGATGGTGATAGTAACTGATGATGAGAGTGAATGATGATGAGAGTAACTGATGATGATAGTAACTGATGAGAGTGATGATGAATGACTGATGATGAGAGTGATGACTGATGATGAGAGTGACTGATGATGATGAGAGTGACTGATGATGATGAGAGTAACTGATGATGATAGTAACTGATGAGAGTGACTGATGAGAGTGACTCATATCAGTTACTCTCAACATCAGTTACTCTCAACATCAGTTACTCTCATCTTCAGTCACTCTCATCAGTTACTATCATCATCAGCAGACACTCTCATCATCAGTCACTCATCATCAGTTACTATCACCATCAGTCACTCTCATCACCATCAGTCACTCTCATCATCATCAGTCACTCTCATCATCATCAGTCACTCTCATCATCAGTCATCAGTCACTCTCATCATCAGTCACTCATCATCACTCTCATCAGTTACTATCATCATCAGAGTGACTGACGATGATAGTAACTGATGAGAGTGACTGATGATGAGAGTGACTGATGATGCGAGTGACTGATGATGTTGATAGTAACTGATGATGAGAATGACTGATGATGAGGGTGTCTGATGATGATGAGAGTGACTGATGATGAGAGTGACTGATGATGATGAGAGTGACTGATGATGAGAGTGATGAGAGTGACTGATGATGAGAGTGACTGATGATGAGAGTGACTGATGATGATAGTGACTGATGATGAGAGTGACTGATGATGAGAGTGACTGATGATGAGAGTAACTGATGTTGAGAGTAACTGATGTTGAGAGTGACTGATGATGATAGTAACTGATGATGAGTGTTAACTGATAACTGATGTTGAGAGTGACTGATGATGATTGTAACTGATGATGAGTAACTGATGATGAGAGTAACTGATGATGATAGTGACTGATGATGAGAGTGACTGATGATGATAGTAACTGATGATGAGTGTTAACTGATAACTGATGTTGAGAGTGACTGATGATGATTGTAACTGATGATGAGAGTAACTGATGATGATAGTGACTGATGATGAGAGTGACTGATGATGAGAGTGACTGATGATGATAGTAACTCATGATGAGAGTGACTGATGATGAGAGTGACTGATGATGAGAGTGACTGATGATGAGAGTGACTGATGATGAGAGTGACTGATGATGAGGGTAACTGATGATGAGAGTAACTGATGATGAGAGTGACTGATGATGATAGTAACTGATAATGAGAGTGACTGATGATGAGAGTGACTGATGATGAGAGTGACTGATGATGAGAGTAACTGATGATGAGGGTAACTCATGATGATAGTAACTGATGATGAGAGTGATTGATGATGAGAGTGACTGATGATGATAGTAACTAATGATGAGAGTGACTGATGATGAGAGTAACTGATGATGAGAGTGACTGATGGTGAGAGTAACTTATGATGAGAGTGACTGATGATGATGGTGAGAGTGACTGATGATGGTGAGAGTGACTGATGATGATGAGAGTGACTGATGGTGATGAGAGTGACTGATGGTGATAGTAACTGATGATGAGAGTGACTGATGATGAGAGTGATGAGAGTGACTGATGATGAGAGTGACTGATGATGAGAGTGACTGATGATGATAATAACTGATGATGAGAGTGACTGATGATGAGAGTAACTGATGTTGAGAGTGACTGATGATGATAGTAACTGATGATGAGTATTAACTGATATCTGATGTTGAGAGTGACTGATGATGATAGTAACTGATGATGAGTAACTGATGATGAGAGTAACTGATGATGATAGTGACTCATGATGAGAGTGACTGATGATGAGAGTGACTGATGATGAGAGAGAGTGACTGATGATGATAGTAACTGATGATGATACTAACTGATGTTGAGAGTATTTGATGATGAGAGTGACTGAGTAACTGATGATGAGAGTAACTGATGATGATAGTAACTCATGATGAGAGTGACTGATGATGAGAGTAACTGATGATGAGAGTGACTGATGATGAGAGTGACTGATGATGAGAGTGACTGATGATGATAGTGACTGATGATGAGAGTGACTGATGATGATAGTAACTGATGATGAGAGTGACTGATGATGATAGTAACTAATGATGAGAGTGACTGATGATGAGAGTGAATGATGATGAGAGTAACGGATGATGAGGGTAACTCATGATGAGAGTGACTGATGATGATAGTGACTGATGATGAGAGTGACAGATGGTGATAATGACTGATGATGAGACTGACTGATGATGATGATGAGAGTGACTGATTGTGATGAGAGTGACTGATGGTGATAGTAACTGATGATGAGAGTAACTGATAATGAGAGTGACTGATGATGATGATAGTAACTGATGATGATGATAGTAACTGATGAGTGACTGATGATGAGAGTAATTAATGATGATAGTAACTGATGAGAGTGACTGATGATGAGAGTAACTGATGATGATAGTGACTGATGAGAGTGACTGATGATGAGTGACTGATGATGAGAGGAACTGATGATGAGAGTAACTGACTGATGATGAGAGTGACTGATGATGAGAGTGACTGATGATGCGAGTGACTATGATAGTAACTGATGATGAGAGTGACTGATGATGATGATAGTAACTGATGAGAGTGACTGATGATGAGGGTGACTGATGATGAGAGTAACTGATGATGATAGTAACTGATGAGAGTGACTGATGATGATAGTGACTGATGATGAGTGACTGATGATGAGAGTAACTGATGATGAGGGTAACTGATGATGAGAGTGACTGATGATGAGAGTGACTGATGAGAGTGACTGATGATGAGAGTGACTGATGATGAGAGTGACTGATGACTGATGATGATGTTGAGAGTGACTGATGATGATGATAGTAACTGATGATGAGAGTGACTGATGATGAGAGTGACTGATGATGAGAGTGACTGATGATGATGAGAGGGACTGATGATGATGAGAGGGACTGATGATGAGAGGGACTGACTATGATAGTAACTGATGATGAGAGTGACTGATGATGAGAGTGACTGATGATGATAGTGACTGATGATGAGAGTGACTGATGATGATAGTAACTGATGTTGAGAGTATTTGATGATGAGAGTGACTGAGTAACTGATGATGAGAGTAACTGATGATGATAGTAACTCATGATGAGAGTGACTGATGATGAGAATGACTGATGATGAGAGTGACTGATGATGAGAGTAACTGATGATGAGAGTGACTGATGATGATATTAACTCATGATGAGAGTGACTGATGATGATAGTGACTGATGATGAGAGTGACTGATGATGATAGTAACTGATGATGAGAGTGACTGATGATGAGAGTGACTGATGATGAGAGTGACTGATGATGAGAGTAACTGATGATGAGGGTAAGTCATGATGAGAGTAACTGATGATGAGAGTGACTGATGATGAGAGTGACTGATGATGAGAGTGACTGATGAAGAGAGTGACTGATGATGAGAGTAACTGATGATGAGAGTGACTGATGATGAGAGTGACTGATGATGAGAGTAACTGATGATGAGAGTGACTGATGGTGAGAGTAACTTATGATGAGAGTGACAAATGATGATGATGATGAGAGTGACTGATGGTGATGAGAGTGACTGATGGTGATAGTAACTGATGATGAGAGTGACTGATGATGAGAGTGTCTGCTGATGATGATAGTAACTGATGAGAGTGACTGATGATGAGAGTGACTGATGGTGATGAGAGTGACTGATGATGATAGTAACTGATGAGAGTGACTGATGATGAGTGACTGATGATGAGAGTGACTGATGATGAGAGTGACTGATGATGAGAGTAACTGATGATGATGAGAGTAACTGATGATGATAGTAACTGATGAGAGTGACTGATGAGAGTGACTCATATCAGTTACTCTCAACATCAGTTACTCTCATCATCAGTCACTCTCATCATCACTTACTCTCATCATCAGTTACAGTTACAGATGAGAGTGACTGATGATGATAGTAACTGATGAGAGTGACTGATGATGAGAGTGATTGATGATGAGAGTGACTGATGATGTTGATAGTAACTGATGATGAGAATGACTGATGATGAGGGTGACTGATGATGATGAGAGTGACTGATGATGATGAGAGTGACTGATGATGAGAGTGATGAGAGTGACTGATGATGAGAGTGACTGATGATGATAGTAACTGATGATGAGAGTGACTGATGATGAGAGTGACTGATGATGAGAGTAACTGATGTTGAGAATAACTGATGTTGAGAGTGACTGATGATGATAGTAACTGATGATGAGTTCTAACTGATAACTGATGTTGAGAGTGACTGATAATGATTGTAACTGATGATGAGTTACTGATGATGAGAGTGACTGATGATGAGAGTGACTGATGATGAGAGTGACTGATGATGATAGTAACTCATGATGAGAGTGACTGATGATGAGAGTGACTGATGATGAGAGTGACTGATGATGATAGTGACTGATGATGAGAGTGACTGATGATGAGAGTGACTGATGATGAGGGTAACTGATGATGAGAGTAACTGATGATGAGAGTGACTGATGATGATAGTAACTGATGATGAGAGTGACTGATGATGAGAGTGACTGATGATGAGACTGATGATGAGAGTGACTGATGATGAGAGTGACTGATGATGAGGGTAACTCATGATGATAGTAACTGATGATGAGAGTGATTGATGATGAGAGTGACTGATGATGAGAGTGACTGATGATGAGAGTAACTGATGATGAGAGTGACTGATGGTGAGAGTAACTGATGATGAGAGTGACTGATGATGATGATGAGAGTGACTGATGATGATGAGAGTGACTGATGGTGATGAGAGTGACTGATGGTGATAGTAACTGATGATGAGAGTGACTGATGATGAGAGTGATGAGAGTGACTGATGATGAGAGTGACTGATGATGATAGTAACTGATGATGAGAGTGACTGATGATGAGAGTGACTGATGATGAGAGTAACTGATGTTGAGAGTGACTGATGATGATAGTAACTGATGATGAGTGTTAACTGATAACTGATGTTGAGAGTGACTGATGATGATAGTAACTGATGATGAGTAACTGATGATGAGAGTAACTGATGATGATAGTGACTCATGATGAGAGTGACTGATGATGAGAGTGACTGATGATGATAGTAACTCATGATGAGAGTGACTGATGATGATAGTGACTGATGATGAAAGTGACTGATGATGAGAGTAACTGATGATGAGGATCACTCAATGAGAGTAACTGATGATGAGAGTAACTGATGATGAGAGTGACTGATGATGAGAGTGACTGATGATGAGAGTAAATGATGATGAGAGTAACTGATGATGAGGGTAACTCATAATGATAATAACTGATGATGAGAGTGACTGATGATGAGAGTGACTGATGATGATAGTAACTAATGATGAGAGTGACTGATGGTGATGAGAGTGACTGGTGATAGTAACTGATGATGAGAGTGACTGATGATGAGACTGATGATGAGAGTGACTGATGATGATGAGAGTGACTGATGATGATGAGAGTGTCTGATGATGATAGTAACTGATGAGAGTGACTGATGATGAGAGTGACTGATGATGAGAGTGACAGTAACTGATGATGAGAGTGACTGATGATGATGATAGTAACTGATGATGAGAGTGACTGATGATGAGAGTGACTGATGATGAGAGTGACTGATGATGATGATGAGAGTGACTGATGATGATAGTAACTGATGTTGAGAGTATTTGATGATGAGAGTGACTGAGTAACTGATGATGAGAGTAACTGATGATGATAGTAAGTCATGATGAGAGTGACTGATGATGAGAATGACTGATGATGAGAGTGACTGATGATGAGAGTAACTGATGATGAGAGTGACTGATGATGATATTAACTCATGATGAGAGTGACTGATGATGATAGTGACTGATGATGAGAGTGACTGATGATGATAGTAACTGATGATGAGAGTGACTGATGATGAGAGTGACTGATGATGAGAGTAACTGATGATGAGGGTAAGTCATGATGAGAGTAACTGATGATGAGAGTGACTGATGATGAGAGTGACTGATGATGAGAGTGACTGATGAAGAGAGTGACTGATGATGAGAGTAACTGATGATGAGAGTGACTGATGATGAGAGTGACTGATGATGAGAGTAACTGATGATGAGAGTGACTGATGGTGAGAGTAACTTATGATGAGAGTGACAAATGATGATGATGATGAGAGTGACTGATGGTGATGAGAGTGACTGATGGTGATAGTAACTGATGATGAGAGTGACTGATGATGAGAGTGTCTGCTGATGATGATAGTAACTGATGAGAGTGACTGATGATGAGAGTGACTGATGGTGATGAGAGTGACTGATGATGATAGTAACTGATGAGAGTGACTGATGATGAGTGACTGATGATGAGAGTGACTGATGATGAGAGTGACTGATGATGAGAGTGACTGATGATGATGAGAGTAACTGATGATGATAGTAACTGATGAGAGTGACTGATGAGAGTGACTCATATCAGTTACTCTCAACATCAGTTACTCTCAACATCAGTTACTCTCATCATCAGTCACTCTCATCATCACTTACTCTCATCATCAGTTACAGTTACAGATGAGAGTGACTGATGATGATAGTAACTGATGAGAGTGACTGATGATGAGAGTGATTGATGATGAGAGTGACTGATGATGTTGATAGTAACTGATGATGAGAATGACTGATGATGAGGGTGACTGATGATGATGAGGGTGACTGATGATGATGAGAGTGACTGATGATGATGAGAGTGACTGATGATGAGAGTGATGAGAGTGACTGATGATGAGAGTGACTGATGATGATAGTAACTGATGATGAGAGTGACTGATGATGAGAGTGACTGATGATGAGAGTAACTGATGTTGAGAATAACTGATGTTGAGAGTGACTGATGATGATAGTAACTGATGATGAGTTCTAACTGATAACTGATGTTGAGAGTGACTGATAATGATTGTAACTGATGATGAGTAACTGATGATGAGAGTGACTGATGATGAGAGTGACTGATGATGAGAGTGACTGATGATGATAGTAACTCATGATGAGAGTGACTGATGATGAGAGTGACTGATGATGAGAGTGACTGATGATGAGAGTGACTGATGATGAGGGTAACTGATGATGAGAGTAACTGATGATGAGAGTGACTGATGATGATAGTAACTGATGATGAGAGTGACTGATGATGAGAGTGACTGATGATGAGAGTGACTGATGATGAGAGTGACTGATGATGAGAGTGACTGATGATGAGGGTAACTCATGATGATAGTAACTGATGATGAGAGTGATTGATGATGAGAGTGACTGATGATGAGAGTGACTGATGATGAGAGTAACTGATGATGAGAGTGACTGATGGTGAGAGTAACTGATGATGAGAGTGACTGATGATGATGATGAGAGTGACTGATGATGATGAGAGTGACTGATGGTGATGAGAGTGACTGATGGTGATAGTAACTGATGATGAGAGTGACTGATGATGAGAGTGATGAGAGTGACTGATGATGAGAGTGACTGATGATGATAGTAACTGATGATGAGAGTGACTGATGATGAGAGTGACTGATGATGAGAGTAACTGATGTTGAGAGTGACTGATGATGATAGTAACTGATGATGAGTGTTAACTGATAACTGATGTTGAGAGTGACTGATGATGATAGTAACTGATGATGAGTAACTGATGATGAGAGTAACTGATGATGATAGTGACTCATGATGAGAGTGACTGATGATGAGAGTGACTGATGATGATAGTAACTCATGATGAGAGTGACTGATGATGATAGTGACTGATGATGAGAGTGACTGATGATGAGAGTAACTGATGATGAGGATCACTCAATGAGAGTAACTGATGATGAGAGTGACTGATGATGAGAGTGACTGATGATGAGAGTAAATGATGATGAGAGTAACTGATGATGAGGGTAACTCATAATGATAATAACTGATGATGAGAGTGACTGATGATGAGAGTGACTGATGATGATAGTAACTAATGATGAGAGTGACTGATGTTGATGAGAGTGACTGGTGATAGTAACTGATGATGAGAGTGACTGATGATGAGACTGATGATGAGAGTGACTGATGATGATGAGAGTGACTGATGATGATGAGAGTGACTGATGATGATAGTAACTGATGAGAGTGACTGATGATGAGAGTGACTGATGATGAGAGTGACAGTAACTGATGATGAGAGTGACTGATGATGATGATAGTAACTGATGATGAGAGTGACTGATGATGAGAGTGACTGATGATGAGAGTGACTGATGATGATGATGAGAGTGACTGATGATGATAGTAACTGATGTTGAGAGTATTTGATGATGAGAGTGACTGAGTAACTGATGATGATAGTAACTCATGATGAGAGTGACTGATGATGAGAATGACTGATGATGAGAGTGACTGATGATGAGAGTAACTGATGATGAGAGTGACTGATGATGATATTAACTCATGATGAGAGTGACTGATGATGATAGTGACTGATGATGAGAGTGACTGATGATGATAGTAACTGATGATGAGAGTGACTGATGATGAGAGTGACTGATGATGAGAGTGACTGATGATGAGAGTAACTGATGATGAGGGTAAGTCATGATGAGAGTAACTGATGATGAGAGTGACTGATGATGAGAGTGACTGATGATGAGAGTGACTGATGAAGAGAGTGACTGATGATGAGAGTAACTGATGATGAGAGTGACTGATGATGAGAGTGACTGATGATGAGAGTAACTGATGATGAGAGTGACTGATGGTGAGAGTAACTTATGATGAGAGTGACAAATGATGATGATGATGAGAGTGACTGATGGTGATGAGAGTGACTGATGGTGATAGTAACTGATGATGAGAGTGACTGATGATGAGAGTGTCTGCTGATGATGATAGTAACTGATGAGAGTGACTGATGATGAGAGTGACTGATGGTGATGAGAGTGACTGATGATGATAGTAACTGATGAGAGTGACTGATGATGAGTGACTGATGATGAGAGTGACTGATGATGAGAGTGACTGATGATGAGAGTGACTGATGATGATGAGAGTAACTGATGATGATAGTAACTGATGAGAGTGACTGATGAGAGTGACTCATATCAGTTACTCTCAACATCAGTTACTCTCAACATCAGTTACTCTCATCATCAGTCACTCTCATCATCACTTACTCTCATCATCAGTTACAGTTACAGATGAGAGTGACTGATGATGATAGTAACTGATGAGAGTGACTGATGATGAGAGTGATTGATGATGAGAGTGACTGATGATGTTGATAGTAACTGATGATGAGAATGACTGATGATGAGGGTGACTGATGATGATGAGGGTGACTGATGATGATGAGAGTGACTGATGATGATGAGAGTGACTGATGATGAGAGTGATGAGAGTGACTGATGATGAGAGTGACTGATGATGATAGTAACTGATGATGAGAGTGACTGATGATGAGAGTGACTGATGATGAGAGTAACTGATGTTGAGAATAACTGATGTTGAGAGTGACTGATGATGATAGTAACTGATGATGAGTTCTAACTGATAACTGATGTTGAGAGTGACTGATAATGATTGTAACTGATGATGAGTAACTGATGATGAGAGTGACTGATGATGAGAGTGACTGATGATGAGAGTGACTGATGATGATAGTAACTCATGATGAGAGTGACTGATGATGAGAGTGACTGATGATGAGAGTGACTGATGATGATAGTGACTGATGATGAGAGTGACTGATGATGAGAGTGACTGATGATGAGGGTAACTGATGATGAGAGTAACTGATGATGAGAGTGACTGATGATGATAGTAACTGATGATGAGAGTGACTGATGATGAGAGTGACTGATGATGAGACTGATGATGAGAGTGACTGATGATGAGAGTGACTGATGATGAGGGTAACTCATGATGATAGTAACTGATGATGAGAGTGATTGATGATGAGAGTGACTGATGATGAGAGTGACTGATGATGAGAGTAACTGATGATGAGAGTGACTGATGGTGAGAGTAACTGATGATGAGAGTGACTGATGATGATGATGAGAGTGACTGATGATGATGAGAGTGACTGATGGTGATGAGAGTGACTGATGGTGATAGTAACTGATGATGAGAGTGACTGATGATGAGAGTGATGAGAGTGACTGATGATGAGAGTGACTGATGATGATAGTAACTGATGATGAGAGTGACTGATGATGAGAGTGACTGATGATGAGAGTAACTGATGTTGAGAGTGACTGATGATGATAGTAACTGATGATGAGTGTTAACTGATAACTGATGTTGAGAGTGACTGATGATGATAGTAACTGATGATGAGTAACTGATGATGAGAGTAACTGATGATGATAGTGACTCATGATGAGAGTGACTGATGATGAGAGTGACTGATGATGATAGTAACTCATGATGAGAGTGACTGATGATGATAGTGACTGATGATGAGAGTGACTGATGATGAGAGTAACTGATGATGAGGATCACTCAATGAGAGTAACTGATGATGAGAGTGACTGATGATGAGAGTGACTGATGATGAGAGTAAATGATGATGAGAGTAACTGATGATGAGGGTAACTCATAATGATAATAACTGATGATGAGAGTGACTGATGATGAGAGTGACTGATGATGATAGTAACTAATGATGAGAGTGACTGATGGTGATGAGAGTGACTGGTGATAGTAACTGATGATGAGAGTGACTGATGATGAGACTGATGATGAGAGTGACTGATGATGATGAGAGTGACTGATGATGATGAGAGTGACTGATGATGATAGTAACTGATGAGAGTGACTGATGATGAGAGTGACTGATGATGAGAGTGACAGTAACTGATGATGAGAGTGACTGATGATGATGATAGTAACTGATGATGAGAGTGACTGATGATGAGAGTGTCTGATGATGAGAGTGACTGATGATGATGATGAGAGTGACTGATGATGATGAGAGTGACTGATGATGATGAGAGTGACTGATGATGATAGTAACTGATGAGAGTGACTGATGATGATAGTAACTGATTTTGAGATTGACTGATGATGATAGTAACTGATGTTGAGAGTGACTGATGATGATAGTAACTGATGTTGAGAGTGACTGATGATGATAGTAACTGATGTTGAGAGTGACTGATGATGATGAGAGTGACTGATGATGATAGTAACTGATGTTGAGAGTGACTGATGATGAGAGTGACTGATGATGAGAGTAACTGATGATGATAGTGACTGATGATGAGAGTGACTGATGATGAGAGTAACTGATGTTGAGAGTGACCTGATGATGATGAGCGTGACTGATGATGAGAGTGACTGATGATGAGAGTAACTGATGTTGAGAGTAACTGATGTTGAGAGTAACTGATATGAGTGTGTTTGCTGCAGGTACACGTGGGTAACGGGGCGAGAGCCGCTGACATACTACGATATGAATCTATCAGCGCAGGATCATCAGACGTTCTTCACCTGTGACTCTGATCACCTGCGGCCTGCAGACGCCAGTAAGAGCACAGCATTACTGATTCTGCACAGCATCTAGGAGACCTTTGCATAAGTGTGTGTGTGTGTGTGTGTGTGTGTGTGTGTGTGTGTGTGTGTGTGTGTGTTTGTTTGTGTGTTGACAGTCATGCAGAAGGCCTGGAGAGAGAGGAATCCCCAGGCTCGGATCACGGCGGCTCATGAAGCTCTGGATCTGGAGGAGTGAGTGATGATCTGCACTGCAAACACTCATGCACTGAACAACTGAGAGTTCAGATAGATGGAACTAGCCTGTGTTACTCCTGCAGAAATCCTCTCTAGCTTGTGAAATACGCTGTAATATATTCCCAGCATGTTTTTAATCTGTGCTCCTAACCAGACAAATCAGTCACAAACCATAGCCAATCAGAAGAGCGTGTGAGCGGAGTCTCTCTGCAAGCGGATAAATACAGGTCCTTCTCAAAAAATTCGCATATTGTGATAAAGTTCATTATTTTCCATAATGTAATGATAAAAATTAAACTTTCATATGTTTTAGATTCATTGCACACCAACTGATATATTTCAGGTGTTTTATTGTTTTAATACTGATGATTTTGGCATACAGCTCATGAAAACAAAATTCCTGTCTCAAAAAATTAGCATATCATGAAAAAGTTCTCTAAACGAGCTATTAACCTAATCATCTGAATCAACTAATTAACTCTAAACACCTGCAAAAGATTACTGAGGCTTTTAAGAAACTTCCAGCCTGTTTCATTACTCAAAACCGCAATCATGGGTAAGACTGCCGACCGGACTGCTGTCCAGAAGGCCATCATTGACACCCTCAAGCAAGAGGGTAAGACACAGAAAGACATTTCTGAACAAATAGGCTGTTCCCAGAGTGCTGTATCTCAGTGGGAAGTCTGTGGGAAGGAAAAAGTGTGGCAAAAAACGCTGCACAACGAGAAGAGGTGACCGGACCCTGAGGAAGATTGTGGAGAAGGACCGATTCCAGACCTTGGGGGACCTGCGGAAGCAGTGGACTGAGTCTGGAGTAGAAACATCCAGAGCCACCGTGCACAGGCGTGTGCAGGAAATGGGCTACAGGTGCCGCATTCCCCAGGTCAAGCCACTTTTGAACCAGAAACAGCAGCAGAAGCGCCTGACCTGGGCTACAGAGAAGCAGCACTGGACTGTTGCTCAGTGGTTGCATGTCTTTCGGAAATCAAGGTGCCAGAGTCTGGAGGAAGACTGGGGAGAAGGAAATGCCAAAATGCCTGAAGTCCAGTGTCAAGTACCCACAGTCAGTGATGGTCTGGGGTGCCATGTCAGCTGCTGGTGTTGGTCCACTGTGTTTTATCAAGGGCAGGGTCAATGCAGCTAGCTATCAGGAGATTTTGGAGCACTTCATGCTTCCACCTGCTGAAAATCTTTATGGAGATGACGATTTCATTTTTCAGCACGACCTGGCACCTGCTCACAGTGCCAAAACCACTGGTAAATGGTTTACTGACCATGGTATTACTGTGCTCAATTGGCCTGCCAGCTCTCCTGACCTGAACCCCATCGAGAATCTGTGGGATATTGTGAAGAGAAAGTTGAGAGACGCAAGACCCAACACTCTGGATGAGCTTAAGGCGGCTCTCGAAGCATCCTGGGCCTCCAGAACACCTCAGCAGTGCCACAGGCTGATTGCCTCCATGCCACGCCGCATTGAAGCAGTCATTTCTGGAAAAGGATTCCCGACCAAGTATTGAGTGCATAACTGAACATAATTATTTGAAGGTTGACTTTTTTTTTTTTTTTTTTTTTTTTTTTTTGCATTAAAAACACTTCTTTTATTGGTTGGATGAAATATGCTAATTTTTTGAGACAGGAATTTTGTGTTTTCATGAGCTGTATGCCAAAATCATCAGTATTAAAATAATAAAAGACCTGAAATATATCAGTTGGTGTGCAATGAATCTAAAATATATGAAAGTTTAATTTTTATCATTGCATTATGGAAAATAATGAACTTTATCACAATATGCTAATTTTTTGAGAAGGACCTGTATATAATCAAATTCATAAATATTATACCATTTTAACATTATTGCTCTACGGCCATTTTTGACTGAAAAATGTTACATTTGGTTTTAAAATAAAACAAATTCTTTACCGGAATGGTACAAAACTTTATAACGGTTTTGGCACTTGCTGTGTGAACACAAAAAAAATTTATGAACGTGATTCGAACAGGTTAAATGGTTCTGAAAACAACAGTCACACTTGTGCTCTTAGCGGGTCAAACATGAGTGCATTGGAAATAAATGGGAGACGAGTTTCCTCTAGTGGAAGCGTCTGGTACTCCAGCCACACACACTTTCACTGACGCTCTTTTTCTGAGATATCAAGCTTTCATTTGGAACACAACTCGTTTAGATTCATGGCTTTTGGTTTTCTCACAGTTTTAGAGTAAAACATGTTTTTGAAAATATATATTTCATATAAAAATTGCAGATAGTATTTTGGCAAATTTTTCATAATACACGTAAAATTCGGTAGCTTTTAAGTTCACTATTTTCTTTTTTTCTTTTCACTTCAGCAATAATCTGCTAAGTGTCGTATTTGAAAAGAGATCAAACTTCAGTCTCGCTCTACAGCATTCAAGATCTACCACAGTTTAAGTTGAAAATTTAATTTTCAGGTCAATGTTCAAAACATGATTGAATGGATTATAAATACAGCGTAAATATAATTTAGTACCATAAAATCCCCTAAAAATACAAAATATTAAATAAAAAACATTATCGAACTAAAATATAGTACATTAATTTCATTGAAATAAAAAAAAAATCGATCCGTCATGCACAGAGCACCAGAGGGTTAAAAGTACACACTGAGCGACTGGAACGATCTTTGTCAGAGAAAACCCTTGTTTGTTCACAGCTTCAATGTTTACTGATCTGAGGAAAATTATTCATTGTCGCCTATAAAGTCACTAGATGCTTTTAACCTTAAATAAAAGCACATAATCAGTTCTTGAAGTCACACTTTGTATGTTGCTGTTCCAGCCTCGATCAACGTAGCAGAAATAGAAACCGCTTCTAAAATAGAATCCCATCACGGATGAAAACCTCACCTTTTATCGCACGTGTGGTCTGGTTAGGACCGCTTTATACTCACAATCTCGCTCATAACAACACTAGAGTATTATCTGTTGTGCCTCATAAAGGAAGTCAATTACTATTATTGTTGCTGTTTAGTTACGGTTGCAGACAGAATGATTGGCAGATTATGATGTGAATTCCTCTAACCTCTTGTGGAGGGAGGTGTGTGTTTGCGTGTGTGTGTGTTCTCAGCACTGCTTGTGTGTGTGGCAGGTGTGCGACAGCGTATGTTCTCCTGGCGGAGGAGGAGGCCACGACGATTGTGGAGGCGGAGAAGCTCTTCAAGCAGGCGCTGAAGGTGGGAGAGAGCTGTTACCGGCGCAGCCAGCAGCTGCAGCACCACGGGGCCCAGTACGAGGCCCAGCACAGTGAGTGACCCCTGACCTCACACACACCTTACCTCACTCACACACACACACATACACACACACACACGGGGCCAGTACGAGGATTAATAAACAGCAGCCTATGGCTGATAAAACTCTGATGAAAACTGGTCTTTTACTTTAACCGAAGCAAATGCGCTAATCCACATTTAGACGAGCTGATGATGATGTAACCTCGAGGGAGGCGTGGCCAGACCTTTTGGACACGCCCCAGTCCCTTGACTCCACCCCACGACAAAACGAAAAGAGAAAACTGTATGACGAGCTCACTCACGCGACTCGAGCGCAGAGCGGCAGCCGCGGGGACACTGTGCTGAAGGCCTGCTGCTGCTTCATCTTTTGCAATTCATTATTTATAAATGTTTGCTCTATTTTACTTATATTTTGTTATTCTTTGTTTTTGTGTGTGTGTGTGTTTCATAGGAAGGGACACAAACGTGTTAGTCTACATCAAGAGAAGACTCGCCATGTGCTCCAGAAAGCTTGGCCGCACACGAGAAGCCGTCAAGATGATGCGAGACGTGAGTGACCTTTGACTCTTGACACACACTCTGATCCACACAGAAGATACGAACGCCATTTTCAATAATAATGGAATCAGCAAACTGACAGTGATATTCAGTGATTTCTCTATATAATATGTAGTTCTAGATATCTTGAACAGTCAGATTAATGACGGTCTGCTGTTTTATTGAAAATAATGTACAACTGAGGTGCAGCCATGATGCAATTAAAACGAACACTCACTCACACTCACACACACACTCACACACTCACACTCACACACTCACACTCACACACTCACACTCACACACTCACACTCACACACACACACTCACACTCTCTCACACACACACACACACACACACACACCGTCTGCAGTGGGGGAGAATGTGAGCTGTTCCTGTGTTTCCGGCAGCTAATGAAGGAGTTTCCTCTGCTCAGCATGTTCAATATTCATGAGAACCTGCTGGAGTCTCTCCTGGAGCTGCAGAACTACGCTGATGTCCAGGCCGTGCTCGCCAAGTACGACGGTACGACCAACACACACACGCACACACGATGTGTTACATTTCTTTGCATGTATTGCATGAGAATATTGTAAGGAAACATGAAGATATCAGAGTCAAGTCATCTTCATTTATACAGCGCTTTAAACAATGTAGATTGTTTCACAGCAGATTTACAGAGATAAACATATAATTTAAGGTAACAGAGATTGTTTTGGCTTTATAGCGGTTCCTGAATAATGTTATTTTCCAGGTAAAGTTAGTTTTGATTGATTCACTTCCGTTGAAATGATCATGTGTTATTAAATTAGCGGCCGCTAAGACGCCGGCGTTCTCTCTAAACAGACTTTACACTGAACCTGTGAGAAACGCTGATGCGTTCACATGCGCATTAAGAGCTGATTCTGTAGTTATGTGTGTTTGAATATATCTGCGCAGGTTTGTAGTTCCCTACAAATCATGCCTAAACAAACTACTTGTCTTGCCTATAAATTTGATACAGAATTTTATTTAATTTTATCACTTCGGGTTGGGTACACAAACCGGATTCCCCACAGCGCTTGATCTGTAGAGTGGGAAAGGGATCCTACATAAGGAGAGGCTAGTGGACTACAGCTCTGCATTGTCATTGGGTCCAGGCGAATCTCCTAGTCAGATCTGGAGTGTGTGTGTGTGTGTGTGTGTGTGTGTGCGTGTGTGTGTGTGCGTGTGTGTGTGTGTGTGTGTGTGTGTGTGTGTGTGTGTGTGTGTGTGTGTGTGTGTGTGTGTGTGTGTGTGTGTGTGTGTGTGTGTGTGTGTGTGTGTGTCCAGGCGAAGCTCCTAGTTAGATCTGGAGTGTGTGTGTGTGTGTGTGTCCAGGCGAAGCTCCTAGTCAGATCTGGATACAGCCTGGATCTGGTAGGCTGCGGGAAAACCTCGGGATAAACAAAGACACTAATATTGGCGTAGATGCCATTCTTCTTATGATGTAACGAGTACATCAGGATTTAAGGGAAGTGTTCCCAGTTCCGGCTGACCTAATCTATGCAGCCTAACACTGAATTATAGAAGTCGATTGTGTATTATGTGAATGCTAGGCCAAAGAGATGTGTTTTTAATCTAGCTGTGAACTGACAGAGTGGACTCTGTCCTGATCGTGATCTGTGAGGGAAAATATATTTATTAATTACTGACATTTCTATTGCTTTCCATGTTCAAGGACTTTGTAGTGTTTCAATTTTAATGCACATTCAAAGTTTGACTCAAATTAAAAGCATGATTTTATGTTTTTATGTGAACTGTCTGTGTTTAGCTCTTTTCCACCCTGTTTTTCCATACGTTGTGTCTTGTTTGAGTCCTCAGGCGAATGTTTTGAGTCTCGTATTGATAATGATGTATTTCTTAATCATCACATGATTGTTGTATTCCACAGACATCAGTTTGCCAAAGTCTGCCACAATCTGCTACACAGCGGCGCTTCTGAAGGCCAGAGCCGTGTCCGATAAGTGAGTTCGCATTTGCCTGCTCTGTTATTCATGACGGGCTTGATAACGGTTTAATTGCAAAATTGTACTGTTATATATCATTGAGCAGGAACTTTGCACACATGCACTTTATTTAGCAATGCAGAAGTCAGCTGTTATCCTCCGATTCATTAGCCGCTATAGAATAATAACAAAGTGCAGTAAACGATAAAACTATTTGTGCTACAAGCCACTGTGTTTATGATTGTGCTAACTGATTAAAATAATATGATAAGAAACACCAGTTAGCGATATAAAGCAGCATATCGGACTGGTTTTGTAAAGGTAAAATAACTGGAAGCGTATGAAGCGGCCACAAACGTTAAAAACAAGGTGGACAGAAGAACTAACTGCTTAAAGGGACTGTTTCTAACTTTATAATCTGTCTCAAAGAAGGTTAAATCATTCTCATAATAATATACTAATTATAGACTGATATCAGGTTTATAAAAATCATATTAGTCAAGTTGTTTTATACAATACAATACAAGTTGTTTCAAAGCAGCTTTACAGTGATAAACAGGAAAATTATTACTTTTGTCTGTTCAGCTGAAGTCAGTTCAGTGTAAAGATCATCAATTATTAAATTAGTTCATTTAATCTATAGAGCAGTTCTGGAGAAAACAGTGAAGTCATCATCAGCTCAGTTCAGTTCTTATAACATAGCATCAGTACAGTCACATCAATAATAGTGTTGAATATTAAGTGTCAGGAACCCAAACTCCATCAGTGACAGAATGGAGAGAAAACCTTGGAAGAAACCTCTGGCCAATGAAAAAACAGTGAATGATTATGATTCAGGCAGCATTATAGATCAGAAATCAGAGCTGGTGTGTTTAGCTGTAATGAGACTGATGCGTGTGTGCAGGTTCTCTGATTAAGCTGTAATAACTCTTATGTGTGCGTGTGTGCAGGTTTTCTCCAGAGGCGGCGTCACGGAGAGGTTTGAGCACCGCAGAAATGAATGCAGTGGAAGCCATACACAGAGCCGTGGAGTTCAACCCACACGTACCCAAAGTGAGCCGCACTCCCTCACCATTACACAGCTGAGTGTGAGCGTTAGAGTGAGTGTGAGCGTTAGAGTTAGTGTGAGCGTTAGAGTGAGAGGGAGCGTTAGAGTTGGTGTGAGCGTTAGGGTGAGCGTTAGAGTGAGCGTTAGAGTGAGTGTGAGCGTTAGAGTGAGTGTGAGCGTTAGAGTTGGTGTGAGCGTTAGAGTGAGCGTTAGAGCGAGCGTTAGAGCGAGCGTTAGAGCGAGCGTTAGAGCGAGCGTTAGAGCGAGCGTTAGAGCGAGCATTGGAGCGAGCGTTAGAGCGAGCGTTAGAGCGAGCGTTAGAGTTGGTGTGAGCGTTAGGGTGAGCGTTAGTGTGAGAGTTGGAGTGAGCGTTAGAGTGAGCGTTAGAGTGAGCGTTAGAGTGAGCGTTAGAGTGAGCGTTAGAGCGAGCGTTAGAGCGAGCGTTAGAGCGAGCGTTAGAGCGAGCGTTAGAGCGAGCGTTAGAGCGAGCGTTAGAGCGAGCGTTAGAGCGAGCGTTAGAGCGAGTGTGAGCGTTAGAGCGAGCGTTAGAGTTGGTGTGAGCGTTAGGGTGAGCGTTGGAGCGAGCGTTGGAGCGAGCGTTGGAGCGAGCGTTAGAGCGAGCGTTAGAGCGAGCGTTAGAGCGAGCGTTAGAGCGAGCGTTAGAGCGAGCGTTAGAGCGAGCGTTAGAGCGAGCGTTAGAGCGAGCGTTAGAGCGAGCGTTAGAGCGAGTGTGAGCGTTAGAGCGAGCGTTAGAGTTGGTGTGAGCGTTAGGGCGAGCGTTGGAGCGAGCGTTGGAGCGAGCGTTGGAGCGAGCGTTGGAGCGAGCGTTGGAGCGAGCGTTGGAGCGAGCGTTGGAGCGAGCGTTGGAGCGAGCGTTGGAGCGAGCGTTGGAGCGAGCGTTGGAGCGAGCGTTAGAGGGAGCGTTGGAGCGAGCGTTAGAGGGAGCGTTGGAGCGAGCGTTAGAGGGAGCGTTAGAGGGAGCGTTAGAGGGAGCGTTAGAGGGAGCGTTAGAGGGAGCGTTAGAGGGAGCGTTAGAGGGAGCGTTAGAGGGAGCGGTAGAGGGAGCGGTAGAGGGAGCGGTAGAGGGAGCGGTAGAGGGAGCGGTAGAGGGAGCGGTAGAGGGAGCGTTAGAGCGAGCGTTAGAGCGAGCGTTAGAGCGAGCGTTAGAGCGAGCGTTAGAGCGAGTGTGAGCGTTAGAGTTGGTGTGAGCGTTAGGGTGAGCGTTAGGGTGAGAGAGTGTTAGAGTGAGCGTGAGAGTGAGCGTTAGAGTGAGAGAGTGTGATAGTGTTAGAGTGAGTGTGAGTGTTAGAGTGAGCATTTGAGTGAGCGTTAGAGTGAGCGTGAACGTTAAAGTGAGCGTTAGAGCGAGTGTGAGGGTTAGAGCGAGTGTGAGCGTTAGAGCGAGTGTGAGCGTTAGAGTGAGCGTTAGAGTGAGTGTGAGCGTTAGAGTGAGTGTGAGCGTTAGAGTTAGTGTGAGCGTTAGAGTTGGTGTGAGCGTTAGAGTGAGCGTTAGGGTGAGCGTTAGAGTGAGTGTGAGCGTTAGGGTGAGAGTGAGTGTGAGCGTTAGGGTGAGCGTTAGAGTGAGCGTTAGGGTGAGCGTTAGGGTGAGCGTTAGAGTGAGCGTTTGAGTGAGCGTTAGGGTGAGCGTGAGCGTTAGGGTGAGCGTTAGAGTGAGAGAGCCTGAGAGTGTTAGAGTGAGTGTGAGTGTTAGAGTGAGCGTTAGAGTGAGGGTGAGCGTTAAAGTGAGCGTTAGAGCGAGTGTGAGGGTGAGAGCGAGTGTGAGCGTTAGAGTGAGTGTGAGCGTTAGAGTGAGCGTTAGAGTGAGCGTGAGCGTTAGAGTGAGCGTGAGCGTTAGAGTGAGCGTTAGAGCGAGCTTGAGCGTTAGAGCGAGCGTGAGGGTGAGAGCGAGCGTGAGGGTGAGAGCGAGTGTGAGGGTGAGCGTTAGAATGAGCGTTAGAGTGAGTGTGAGCGTTAGAGTGAGTGTGAGCGTTAGAGTGAGTGTGAGCGTTAGAGTGAGCGTTAGAGTGAGCGTTAGAGTGAGCGTTAGAGTGAGCGTTAGAGTGAGCGTTAGAGTGAGCGTTAGAGTGAGGGTGAGTGTGAGCGTTAGAGTGAGCGTTAGCGTGAGGGTGAGTGTGAGCGTTAGCGTGAGATTGAGCGTTAGCGTGAGATTGAGCGTTAGAGTGAGCGTGAGCGTTAGAGCAAGCGTGAGCGTTAAAGTGAGCGTTAGAGCGAGTGTGAGCGTTAGAGCGAGGGTGAGCGTTAGAGCGAGGGTGAGTGTGAGCGTTAGAGTGAGGGTGAGCGTTAGAGTGAGTGTTAGAGTGAGCGTTAGAGTGAGCCTTGGAGTGAGTGTGAGCGTTAGAGTTGGTGTGAGCGTTAGAGTGAGAGTGAGTGTGAGCGTTAGGGTGAGCGTTAGGGTGAGCGTTAGAGTGAGCGTTTGAGTGAGCGTTTGAGTGAGCGTTTGAGTGAGCGTTTGAGTGAGCGTTTGAGTGAGCGTTTGAGTGAGCGTTTGAGTGAGCGTTTGAGTGAACGTTAGGGTGAGCGTGAGCGTTAGGGTGAGCGTTAGAGTGAGTGTGAGTGTTAGAGTGAGCGTTAGAGTGAGGGTGAGCGTTAAAGTGAGCGTTAGAGCGAGTGTGAGCGTTAGAGCGAGCGTGAGCGTTAGAGTGAGCGTGAGCGTTAGAGTGAGCGTGAGCGTTAGAGTGAGTGTGAGCGTTAGAGTGAGCGTTAGAGTGAGCTTGAGCGTTAGAGTGAGCGTTAGAGCGAGCGTGAGAGCGAGTGTGAGGGTGAGAGCGAGTGTGAGTGTGAGCGTTAGAGTGAGTGTGAGCGTTAGAGTGAGTGTGAGCGTTAGAGTGAGTGTGAGCGTTAGAGTGAGTGTGAGCGTTAGAGTGAGTGTGAGCGTTAGAGTGAGTGTGAGCGTTAGAGTGAGCGTTAGAGTGAGCGTTAGAGTGAGCGTTAGAGTGAGCGTTAGAGTGAGCGTTTGAGTGAGCGTTTGAGTGAGCGTTAGTGTGAGAGAGCGTTAGAGTGAGGGTGAGTGTGAGCGTTAGCGTGAGGGTGAGAGTGAGTGTGAGCGTTAGCGTGAGATTGAGCGTTAGAGCGAGCGTGAGCGTTAGAGCAAGCGTGAGCGTTAAAGTGAGCGTTAGAGCGAGTGTGAGCGTTAGAGCGAGGGTGAGGGTGAGTGTGAGCGTTAGAGTGAGGGTGAGCGTTAGAGTGCGTGTTAGTGTTAGAGTGAGCGTTAGAGTGAGCGTTAGAGTGAGCGTTAGAGTGAGCATTAGAGTGAGCGTGAGCGTTAGAGTGAGAGTGAGCGTTAGAGTGAGAGAGCGTGATAGTGTTAGAGTGAGCGTTAGAGCGAGTGTGAGGGTTAGAGCGAGTGTGAGCGTTAGAGCGAGTGTGAGCGTTAGAGCGAGTGTGAGCGTTAGAGCGAGTGTGAGCGTTAGAGCGAGTTTGAGCGTTAGTGTGAGCGTTAGAGTGAGTGTGAGCGTTAGAGTGAGTGTGAGCGTTAGAGTTAGTGTGAGCGTTAGAGTTAGTGTGAGCGTTAGAGTTAGTGTGAGCGTTAGAGTTAGTGTGAGCGTTAGAGTTAGTGTGAGCGTTAGAGTGAGAGTGAGCGTTAGGGTGAGCGTTAGAGTGAGCGTTAGAGTGAGAGTGAGCGTTAGGGTGAGCGTTAGAGTGAGTGTGAGCTTTAGGGTGAGAGTGAGTGTGAGCGTTAGCGTGAGAGTGAGCGTTAGCGTGAGAGTGAGCGTTAGCGTGAGAGTGAGCGTTAGAGTGAGAGAGCATTAGAGTGAGGGTGAGCGTTAGAGTGAGGGTGAGCGTTAGAGTGAGGGTGAGCGTTAGAGTGAGGGTGAGCGTTAGAGTGAGCATGAGCGTTAGAGTGAGCATGAGCGTTAGAGCGAGCGTGAGCGTTAGAGCAAGGGTGAGCGTTAAAGTGAGCGTTAGAGTGAGTGTGAGCGTTAGAGTGAGTGTGAGCGTTAGAGTGAGTGTGAGCGTTAGAGTGAGTGTGAGCGTTAGAGTGAGCGTTAGAGCGAGTGTGAGCGTTAGAGTGAGTGTGAGGGTTAGAGTGAGCGTGAGCGTTAGAGCGAGCGTTAGAGCGAGCGTTAGAGCGAGCGTTAGAGCGAGCGTTAGAGCGAGCGTTAGAGCGAGCGTTAGAGCGAGCGTTAGAGCGAGCGTTAGAGTGAGTGTGAGCGTTAGAGTGAGTGTGAGCGTTAGAGTGAGTGTGAGCGTTAGAGTGAGCGTGAGAGTGAGCGTTAGGGTTAGGGTTAGGTGAGCGTTAGGGTTAGGGTTAGGTGAGCGTTAGGTGTAGGGTTAGTGAGCGTTAGAGTGAGAGTGAGCGTTAGAGTGAGAGTGAGCGTTAGAGTGAGAGTGAGAGAGCGTGATAGTGTTAGAGTGAGTGTGAGTGTTAGAGTGAGCGTTAGAGTGAGCGTGAACGTTAAAGTGAGCGTTAGAGCGAGTGTGAGGGTTAGAGCGAGTGTGAGGGTTAGAGCGAGTGTGAGGGTTAGAGCGAGTGTGAGCGTTAGAGCGAGTGTGAGCGTTAGAGCGAGTGTGAGCGTTAGAGCGAGTGTGAGCGTTAGAGCGAGTGTGAGCGTTAGAGTGAGCGTTAGAGTGAGCGTTAGAGCGAGTGTGAGCGTTAGAGTGAGCGTTAGAGTGAGCGTTAGAGTGAGCGTTAGAGTGAGCGTTAGAGTGAGCGTTAGAGTGAGCGTTAGAGTGAGCGTTAGAGTGAGCGTTAGAGTGAGCGTTAGAGCGAGTGTGAGCGTTAGAGTGAGCGTTAGAGTGAGCGTTAGAGTGAGCGTTAGAGTGAGCGTTAGAGTGAGCGTTAGAGCGAGCGTTAGAGCGAGTGTGAGCGTTAGAGTGAGCGTTAGAGTGAGCGTTAGAGTGAGCGTTAGAGTGAGCGTTAGAGTGAGCGTTAGAGTGAGCGTTAGAGTGAGCGTTTGAGTGAGCGTTTGAGTGAGCGTTAGGGTGAGCTTGAGCGTTAGAGTGAGAGAGCCTGAGAGAGTGTTAGAGTGAGTGTGAGTGTTAGAGTGAGCGTTAGAGTGACGGTGAGCGTTAGAGTGAGCGTTAGAGAGGGTGTGAGCGTTAGAGCGAGTGTGAGCGTTAGAGTTAGTGTGAGCGTTACAGTGAGAGTGAGCGTTAGAGTTGGTGTGAGCGTTAGGGTGAGCGTTAGGGTGAGCGTTAGAGTTAGTGTGAGCGTTAGAGTGAGAGTGAGCGTTAGAGTTGGTGTAAGCGTTAGGGTGAGCGTTAGAGTGAGCGTTAGAGTGAGCGTTAGGGTGAGCGTTAGGGTGAGCGTTAGAGTGAGTGTGAGCGTTAGGGTGAGCGTTAGTGTGAGTGAGCGTTAGAGTGAGAGAGCGTTAGAGTGAGGGTGAGCGTTAGAGTGAGCGTTAGAGCGAGCGTGAGCGTTAGAGCGAGCGTGAGCGTTAGAGCGAGCGTGAGCGTTAAAGTGAGCGTTAGAGTGTGTGAGCGTTAGAGTTAGTGTGAGCGTTAGAGTGAGGGTGAGCGTTAGGGTGAGCGTTAGAGTGAGTGTGAGCGTTAGGGTGAGAGTGAGTGAGCGTTAGGGTGAGCATTAGTATGAGAGTGAGCGTTAGAGTGAGAGAGCGTGATAGTGTTAGAGTGAGCGTGAACGTTAAAGTGAGCGTTAGAGCGAGTGTGAGGGTTAGAGCGAGTGTGAGGGTTAGAGCGAGTGTGAGCGTTAGAGTGAGCGTGAGCGTTAGAGTGAGCGTTAGAGTGAGCGTTAGAGTGAGCGTTAGAGTGAGCGTTAGAGTGAGCGTTAGAGTGAGCGTTAGAGTGAGCGTTAGAGTGAGCGTTAGAGTGAGCGTTAGAGTGAGCGTTAGAGTGAGCGTTAGAGTGAGCGTTAGAGTGAGCGTTAGAGCGTGCGTGAGCGTTAGAGTGAGCGTTAGAGTGAGCGTTAGAGTGAGCGTTAGAGTGAGCGTTAGAGTGAGCGTTAGAGTGAGCGTTAGAGTGAGCGTTAGAGTGAGCGTTAGAGTGAGCGTTAGAGTGAGCGTTAGAGTGAGCGTTAGAGTGAGCGTTAGAGTGAGCGTTAGAGTGAGCGTTAGAGTGAGCGTTAGGGTGAGCGTTAGAGTGAGAGTGAGCGTTAGAGTGAGCGTTAGAGTGAGCGTTAGAGTGAGCGTTAGAGCGAGCGTTAGAGTGAGCGTTAGAGTGAGCGTTAGAGTGAGCGTTAGAGTGAGCGTTAGAGTGAGCGTTAGAGTGAGCGTTAGAGTGAGCGTTAGAGTGAGCGTTAGAGTGAGCGTTAGAGTGAGCGTTAGAGTGAGCGTTAGTGTGAGCGTTAGAGTGAGCGTTAGAGTGAGCGTTAGAGTGAGCGTTAGAGTGAGCGTTTGAGTGAGCGTTAGAGTGAGAGAGCCTGAGAGAGTGTTAGAGTGAGTGTGAGTGTTAGAGTGAGCGTTAGAGTGACGGTGAGCGTTAGAGTGAGCGTTAGAGAGGGTGTGAGCGTTAGAGCGAGTGTGAGCGTTAGAGTTAGTGTGAGCGTTACAGTGAGAGTGAGCGTTAGAGTTGGTGTGAGCGTTAGGGTGAGCGTTAGGGTGAGCGTTAGAGTGAGAGTGAGCGTTAGAGTTGGTGTAAGCGTTAGGGTGAGCGTTAGAGTGAGCGTTAGAGTGAGCGTTAGGGTGAGCGTTAGGGTGAGCGTTAGAGTGAGTGTGAGCGTTAGGGTGAGCGTTAGTGTGAGTGAGCGTTAGAGTGAGAGAGCGTTAGAGTGAGGGTGAGCGTTAGAGTGAGCGTTAGAGCGAGCGTGAGCGTTAGAGCGAGCGTGAGCGTTAGAGCGAGCGTGAGCGTTAAAGTGAGCGTTAGAGTGTGTGAGCGTTAGAGTTAGTGTGAGCGTTAGAGTGAGGGTGAGCGTTAGGGTGAGCGTTAGAGTGAGTGTGAGCGTTAGGGTGAGAGTGAGTGAGCGTTAGGGTGAGCATTAGTATGAGAGTGAGCGTTAGAGTGAGAGAGCGTGATAGTGTTAGAGTGAGTGTGAGTGTTAGAGTGAGCGTTAGAGTGAGCGTGAACGTTAAAGTGAGCGTTAGAGCGAGTGTGAGGGTTAGAGCGAGTGTGAGGGTTAGAGCGAGTGTGAGCGTTAGAGCGAGTGTGAGCGTTAGAGTGAGCGTTAGAGTGAGCGTTAGAGTGAGCGTTAGAGTGAGCGTTAGAGTGAGCGTTAGAGTGAGCGTTAGAGTGAGCGTTAGAGCGGGTGTGAGCGTTAGAGTGAGCGTTAGAGTGAGCGTTAGAGTGAGCGTTAGAGTGAGCGTTAGAGTGAGCGTTAGAGTGAGCGTTAGAGTGAGCGTTAGAGTGAGCGTTAGAGTGAGCGTTAGAGTGAGCGTTTGAGTGAGCGTTAGGGTGAGCTTGAGCGTTAGGGTGAGCGTTAGAGTGAGAGAGCCTGAGAGAGTGTTAGAGTGAGTGTGAGTGTTAGAGTGAGCGTTAGAGTGACGGTGAGCGTTAGAGTGAGCGTTAGAGAGGGTGTGAGCGTTAGAGCGAGTGTGAGCGTTAGAGTTAGTGTGAGCGTTACAGTGAGAGTGAGCGTTAGAGTTGGTGTGAGCGTTAGGGTGAGCGTTAGGGTGAGCGTTAGAGTTAGTGTGAGCGTTAGAGTGAGAGTGAGCGTTAGAGTTGGTGTGAGCGTTAGGGTGAGCGTTAGAGTGAGCGTTAGAGTGAGCGTTAGGGTGAGCGTTAGGGTGAGTGTTAGAGTGAGTGTGAGCGTTAGGGTGAGCGTTAGTGTGAGTGAGCGTTAGAGTGAGAGAGCGTTAGAGTGAGGGTGAGCGTTAGAGTGAGCGTTAGAGCGAGCGTGAGCATTAGAGCGAGCGTGAGCGTTAGAGCGAGCGTGAGCGTTAAAGTGAGCGTTAGAGCGAGTGTGAGCGTTAGAGTGAGCGTTAGAGTGTGTGAGCGTTAGAGTTAGTGTGAGCGTTAGAGTGAGGGTGAGCGTTAGGGTGAGCGTTAGAGTGAGTGTGAGCGTTAGGGTGAGAGTGAGTGAGCGTTAGGGTGAGCATTAGTATGAGAGTGAGCGTTAGAGTGAGAGAGCGTTAGAGTGAGCGTTAGAGTGAGAGAATGTTAGAGTGAGCGTGAGCGTTAGAGTGAGCGTGAGCGTTAGAGTGAGCGTTAGAATGAGCGTGAGCGTTAGAGCGAGCGTGAGGGTGAGAGCGAGTGTGAGCGTTAGAGTGAGTATGAGCGTGAGAGTTAGAGTGAGTGTGAGCGTTAGAGTGAGCGTTAGAGTGAGTGTGAGCGTTAGAGCGAGTGTGAGCGTGAGCGTTAGAGTGAGCGTTAGGGTGAGCTTTAGGGTGAGCTTTAGGGTTAGTGTGAGGTTAGTGTGAGGTTAGGGTTAGTGAGCTTTAGGGTTAGTGTGAGAGTAAGCGTTAGAGTGAGAGAGGATGAGAGAGTGTTAGAGTGAGCGTTAGAGTGAGCGTTAGAGTGAGCGTTAGAGTGAGCGTTAGAGTGAGCGTTAGAGTGAGCGTTTGAGTGAGCGTTAGGGTGAGCGTTAGGGTGAGCGTTAGAGTGAGAGAGCCTGAGAGAGTGTTAGAGTGAGTGTGAGTGTTAGAGTGAGCGTTAGAGTGAGGGTGAGCGTTAAAGTGAGCGTTAGAGCGAGTGTGAGCGTTAGAGCGAGTGTGAGCGTTAGAGCGAGTGTGAGCGTTAGAGCTAGTGTGAGCGTTAGAGTGAGAGTGAGCGTTAGAGGTTGGTGTGAGCGTTAGGGTGAGCGTTAGAGTGAGCGTTAGAGTGAGCGTTAGAGTGAGCGTTAGAGTGAGCGTTAGGGTGAGGGTGAGCGTTAGTGTGAGTGAGCATTAGAGTGAGAGAGCGTTAGAGTGAGTGTTAGAGTGAGAGAGTGTGAGAGTTAGAGTGAGCGTTAGGGTGAGGGTGAGCGTTAGGGTGAGGGTGAGCGTTAGTGTGAGTGAGCGTTAGAGTGAGAGAGCGTTAGAGTGAGTGTTAGAGTGAGAGAGTGTTAGAGTGAGTGTGTGCGTTAGAGTGAGGTTGTGCGTTAGAGTGAGCGTTAGAGCGAGCGTGAGCGTTAGAGCGAGTGTGAGCGTTAAAGTGAGCGTTAGAGCGAGTGTGAGCGTTAAAGTGAGCGTTAGAGCGAGTGTGAGCGTTAGAGCGAGCGTTAGAGCGAGCGTTAGGGTGAGCGTTAGAGTGAGAGAGCGTGAGAGAGTGTTAGAGTGAGTGTGAGTGTTAGATTGAGCGTTAGAGTGAGGGTGAGCGTTAGAGTGAGTGTGAGCGTTAGAGCGAGTGTGAGCGTTAGCGTTAGAGTGAGCGTTAGAGTGAGCGTTAGAGTGAGCGTTAGAGTGAGCGTTAGAGTGAGCGTTAGAGTGAGGGTGAGCGTTAGAGTGAGGGTGAGCGTTAGAGTGAGGGTGAGCGTTAGAGTGAGGGTGAGCGTTAGAGTGAGGGTGAGCGTTAGAGTGAGCGTTAGAGTGAGGGTGAGCGTTAGAGTGAGGGTGAGCGTTAGAGTGAGCGTTAGAGTGAGCGTTTGAGTGAGCGTTAGGGTGAGCTTGAGCGTTAGGGTGAGCGTTAGAGTGAGAGAGCCTGAGAGAGTGTTAGAGTGAGTGTGAGTGTTAGAGTGAGCGTTAGAGTGAGGGTGAGCGTTAGAGTGAGCGTTAAAGTGAGCGTTAGAGCGAGTGTGAGCGTTAGAGCGAGTGTGAGCGTTAGAGCGAGTGTGAGCGTTAGAGCTAGTGTGAGCGTTAGAGTGAGAGTGAGCGTTAGAGGTTGGTGTGAGCGTTAGGGTGAGCGTTAGGGTGAGCGTTAGAGTGAGCGTTAGAGTGAGCGTTAGAGTGAGCGTTAGAGTGAGCGTTAGGGTGAGGGTGAGCGTTAGTGTGAGTGAGCGTTAGAGTGAGAGAGCGTTAGAGTGAGAGAGCGTTAGAGTGAGTGTTAGAGTGAGAGAGTGTTAGAGTGAGTGTGAGAGTTAGAGTGAGCGTTAGGGTGAGGGTGAGCGTTAGGGTGAGGGTGAGCGTTAGTGTGAGTAAGCGTTAGAGTGAGAGAGCGTTAGAGTGAGTGTTAGAGTGAGAGAGTGTTAGAGTGAGTGTGTGCGTTAGAGTGAGTGTGTGCGTTAGAGTGAGGTTGTGCGTTAGAGTGAGCGTTAGAGCGAGCGTGAGCGTTAGAGCGAGTGTGAGCGTTAAAGTGAGCGTTAGAGCGAGTGTGAGCGTTAGAGCGAGCGTTAGGGTGAGCGTTAGAGTGAGAGAGCGTGAGAGAGTGTTAGAGTGAGTGTGAGTGTTAGATTGAGCGTTAGAGTGAGTGTGAGCGTTAGAGCGAGTGTGAGCGTTAGAGCGAGTGTGGACGTTAGAGTGAGTGTGAGCGTTAGAGTGAGTGTGAGCGTGAGAGTTAGAGTGAGCGTGAGCGTTAGAGTGAGTGTGAGCGTGAGTGTGAGCGTTAGAGTGAGTGTGAGCGTTAGAGTGAGTGTGAGCGTTAGAGTGAGTGTGAGCGTTAGAGCGAGTGTGAGCGTTAGCGTTAGAGTGAGCGTTAGAGTGAGCGTTAGAGTGAGCGTTAGAGTGAGCGTTAGAGTGAGCGTTAGAGTGAGCGTTAGGGTGAGGGTGAGCGTTAGTGTGAGTGAGCGTTAGAGTGAGAGAGCGTTAGAGTGAGAGAGCGTTAGAGTGAGTGTTAGAGTGAGAGAGTGTTAGAGTGAGTGTGAGAGTTAGAGTGAGCGTTAGGGTGAGGGTGAGCGTTAGGGTGAGGGTGAGCGTTAGTGTGAGTGAGCGTTAGAGTGAGAGAGCGTTAGAGTGAGTGTTAGAGTGAGTGTGTGCGTTAGAGTGAGGTTGTGCGTTAGAGTGAGCGTTAGAGCGAGCGTGAGCGTTAGAGCGAGTGTGAGCGTTAAAGTGAGCGTTAGAGCGAGTGTGAGCGTTAGAGCGAGCGTTAGGGTGAGCGTTAGAGTGAGAGAGCGTGAGAGAGTGTTAGAGTGAGTGTGAGTGTTAGATTGAGCGTTAGAGTGAGTGTGAGCGTTAGAGCGAGTGTGAGCGTTAGAGCGAGTGTGGACGTTAGAGTGAGTGTGAGCGTTAGAGTGAGTGTGAGCGTGAGAGTTAGAGTGAGCGTGAGCGTTAGAGTGAGTGTGAGCGTGAGTGTGAGCGTTAGAGTGAGTGTGAGCGTTAGAGTGAGTGTGAGCGTTAGAGTGAGTGTGAGCGTTAGAGCGAGTGTGAGCGTTAGCGCGAGTGTGAGCGTTAGCGTTAGAGTGAGCGTTAGAGTGAGCGTTAGAGTGAGCGTTAGAGTGAGCGTTAGAGTGAGCGTTAGAGTGAGCGTTAGAGTGAGCGTTAGAGTGAGCGTTAGAGTGAGCGTTAGAGTGAGGGTGAGCGTTAGAGTGAGGGTGAGCGTTAGAGTGAGGGTGAGCGTTAGAGTGAGGGTGAGCGTTAGAGTGAGCGTTAGAGTGAGGGTGAGCGTTAGAGCGAGCGTGAGCGTTAGAGCGAGGGTGAGAGCGAGTGTGAGCGTTAGAGCGAGTGTGGGACGTTAGATCGAGTGTGAGCGTTAGAATGATGTGAGGGTGAGAGCGAGTGGTGAGCGTTAGAGAGCTAGGGTGAGCGTTAAGCGAGTGTGAGCGTTAAGCGATGTGAGCGTTTAGAGCGATGTGACGTTAGAGCGAGTGTGAGTCGTTAGAGCGAGTGAGAGCGTTAGAGCGATTATGAGCGTTAGAGCTAGCGTGAGCGTGAGCGTTGAGTTGCCTTAGAGTGAGTGAGCGTTAGAGTGAGGAGCGTTAAGTGAGTGAGCGTAGAGTGATTGAGCTAGAGTGAGTGAGCGATAGAGGTGAGTGAGCGTTCGAGTGAGTGAGCGTTAGAGTGAGTGAGCGTTAGAGAGAGTGAGCGTTAGAGTGATTGTGAGTGTTAGATTGAGCGTTAGAGTGAGCGGAAGCGTTAGACAGCGTGAGCGTTAGAGCGAGCGTGAAGCGTTAGAGCGAGGGATAGAGCGAGTGTGAGCGTTCCGAGCTAGTGTGAGCGATAGAGCAGTGTGACTTCGAGCGAGTGTGAGCGTTCGACGGAGTGTGAGCCGTTCGAGAGAGTGTGAGCACTAGAGTGAGTTGAGCGTGAGCGTTAGATTGAGCGTTAGAGCGAGCGTGAGCGTTAGAGCGAGCGTGAGGTGAGAGCGAGCGGAGCGTTAAGCGAGCGTGAGCGTTAGAGTTAGCGTGAGCTTAAGAGTGAGTGTGAGCGTTAGAGTGAGTGTGAGCGTTAGAGTGAGTGTGAGGGTGAGAGCGAGTGTTGAGCGTTAGATGAGTGTGAGCGTTTTCGAGCGAGTGGTGAGCGTTCGAGTGAGTGTAGCATTAGAGTGAGTGTGAGCGAGAGCGTTAGATTGTGCGTTAGAGCGAGCGTGAGCGTTAGAGCGAGCGTGAGGTGAGATGCGAGCGTGAGCGTTAGAGCGGCGTGAGCGTTAGAGTGAGCGTGAGCGTATAGAGATGTGAGCGTTAGAGTGGATGGTGAGCGTGAGTGTGGAGCGTAGCGTTTAGAGCGAGCGAGAGCTTTCTAGTGAGCGTGAGCGTTAGAAGTGAGAGTGAGGGTGAGAGCGAGGTGTGGCGTGAGTGTGAGCGTGAGTGTTAGAGTGAGCGTTAGAGTGGTGTGCGAGCGTTAGAAGCGAGCGTTAAAGTGAACGTTATGGTGAGCTTTAGGTGATCGTTATGAGTTGAGGAGAAGCGTTTAGATTTAGAGAGCAGAGAGAGCGTTAGATGAGCGTTAGAGTGAGCCGTTAGAGTGAGCGTTAGAGTGAGCGTTAGAGTGAGCGTTAGAGTGATCGTTAGAGGAGCGTTAGAGTGGAGAAGTTAGAGTGAAGCGTTTTGATAGAGCCGTTAGGGAGAGCTTGATCGTTAGGGTGAGCGTTAGAGTGAGCGTTAGTTAGAGAGTGAACGTTAGAGTGAGAAGCGTTAGTTTGAAGTGAAACGTTAAGAGTGAGAGAGCGTTAGTTTGAGAGTGAACGTTAGAAAGGAGGGTGAGCGTTAGAGTGAGCGTGACGTTAGAGGTGAGCGTGAGCGTTAGAGTGAGCGTTAGAGTGAGCGTGAGCATTAGAGTGAGCCGTGAGCGTTTAGAGTTAGCGTTTTGAGTGAGCAGTTTGATGAGCGTTAGGGTTATGGTGAGCGTTAGGGTGAGCGTTAAGTGAGAGAGCCTGAGAGAGTGTTAGAGTGAGTGTGAGTGTCAGAGTGAGCGTTAGAGTGATGGTGAGCGTGAGAGTGAGGGTGATAGCGAGCGTGAGTGAGCGTTAGAGAGAGCGTTAGAGTGAGGCTTTAGGGTGAGCGTTAGGTGAAGAGTGAGCGTTAGAGTGAGCGTTAGAGTGAGCGTTAGAGTGAGCGTTAGGGTGAGCGATATGTGAGAGTGAGCGTTAGAGTGAGCGCTAGAGTGAGCGTTAGAGTGAGTGTCCACGTTAGAAGTGAGGGGTCAGCGTTATAGTGAGGGTGAGAGTGAGCGTGAGCGGTTAGAGTGGGAGCGTTAGAGTGAGCGTTAGAGTGGAGCGTAAGAGTGAGCGTTAGAGTGAGCGTTAGAGTGACGTTAGAAGTGAGGCGTTAGAGTGAGCGTTTGATTGAGCGTTCGGGTGAGCTTGAGCGTTTAGGGTGAGGGTTAGAGTGAGGCTTAGTTTGAGAGTGAACGTTAGAGGAGAGAGCGTTAGTTTTGAGAGTGAAGTTAGAGTGAGAGAGCGTTAGTTTGAGAGTGAACGTTAGAGTGAGGGTGATCGTTAGAGTGAGCGTGAGCGTTAAGTGAGCGTGAGCGTTAGAGAGAGCGTTAAGTGAGCGAGAGCATTAGAGTGAGCGAGAGCGTTTGAGGTAGCGTTTGGAGTGAGCGTTGAGTGAGCGTTAGAGTTAAGGGGTAGCGTTAGGGTGAGCGTTAAGAGTGAGAGGAGCCCTGAGAGAGTGTTAGAGTGAGTGTGAGTGACAATGACGTTAGAGTGAGGTGAGCGTGGAGTGTGAGGGTGAGAGCGAGCGTGAGCTTTAGATGACGTTAGAGTGAGCGTAGAGTGGACTTAGGGTGAGCGTTAGTGTAGAGTGAGCGTTAGAGTGAGCGTTAGGGTGAGCGTTAGTGTGAGAGTAAGCGTTAGAGTGAGCGTTAGATGAGCGTTAGAGTGAGCGTTAGAGTGAGTGTCAGCGTTAGAGGTTAGGGTCAGCCGTAAGAGTGAGGGTCAGCGTTAGAGTGAGGGTCAGCGTTAGAGTGAGGGTGTGAAGGTGAGCGTGAGCGTTAAGAGTGAGCGTTAGAGTGAGCGTTAGGGTGACGTTAGTGTGAGAGTGAGCGTTAGAGTGAGCGTTGATTGAGCGATAGAGTGGAGCGTTAGAGTGAGCGTTTAGAGTGAGCGTTAGAGTGAGCATGATCGTTAGGGTGAGCGTAGAGTGAGCGTTTAGAGTGAGTGTCAGCGTTAGAGTGAGGGTGAGAGTGAGCGTTAGAGTTGAGCGTTAGAGGAGCGTTTGATTGAGCGTTAGGGTGAGCGTTAGAGTGAGCGTTAGATTTGAGAGTGAACGTTAAGCGAGAGGCGTTTAGTTTGAAGAGTGAAACGTTAGATGAGGGGAGCGATAGGGAGAGCGTGAGCGTTGAGTGAGCGTTAGAGTGAGCGTTAGAGTGACCTTGAGCATTAGAGTGAGCGTGAGCGTGTTGAGTGATCGATTGAGTGAGCGTTTTGAAGAGCGTTAGGGTTAGGGTGAGCGTTAGAGTGAGAGAGCCTGAGAGAGTGTTAGAGAGTGAGAGTGAGTGTCAGAGTAGCGTTAGAGTGATCCGTAGAGTGAAGGGTGAGCGTGAGTGTGAGGGTGAGAGCGAGCGTGAGCGTTAGAGTGAGCTTTAGGGTAGCGTCAGAGTGAGAGTGAGCGTTAGAGTGAGCGTAGGGTGAGCGCTTAGGTGAGAGTGGTGTTTAGAGTGAGCGTAAGAGTGAGCGTTAGAGTGAGCGTTAGAGTGAGCGTTAGAGTGAGCGTTTTAGAGTGAGCGTTAGAAGAGAGCGTTTGATTGACGTTAGGGTGAGCTTGAGCGATAGGTTGAGCGTTAGAGTTGGGGGAGCGTTAGAGTGAGCGTTTGATTGAGCGTTCGGGTGAACTTGAGCGTTAGGGAGAGCGTTAGAGTGAGCGTTTAGAGTGAGATGTCAGCGTTAGAGTGAGGGTGAGAGTGAGGCGTGTAGCGTTAGATTGAGCCGTTTGATTGAGCGTTAGGGTGAGTAGCGTTAGAAGTGAGCGTTAGTTTGAGAGTGAACGTTAGAGTGAGAGAGCGTTATTTGAGAGTGAACGTTAGAGTGAGGGTGAGCGTTAGAGTGAGCGAGAGCGATAGAGTGCGCGTTAGAGTGAGCGTAGCAATTAGAGTGAGCGTGGCGTTAGAGTGAGCGTATGAGTGATCGTTTGAGATGGTGTTAAGGGTTAGGTGAGCGTTAGGGTGAGCGTTAGAGTGAGAGAGCCAGATAGAGTGTTAGAAATGGTTTAGTGTCAGAGTGAGCGATAGAGTGAGGGTGAGCGTGATGGAGGGTGAGAGCGAGCGTGAGCGTAAGAGTGGATGCGTTAGAGTGAGCCGTTAGAGTGAGCTTTAAGGTGAGCGTTAGTGTGAGAGTGAGCGTTAGAGTGAGCGTTAGGGTGAGCGATTAGTGGAAGAGTACGCGTTAGAGTGAGCGTTATAGTGAGCGTTAGAGTGAGCGTTAGATGAGGCGTTAGAGTGAGCGTTAGAGTGAGCGTTAGAGTGAGCGTTATTTTTAATATAAATTTTTTTTTTTATTAAAAATTATTTTTAAAAAAATTTATAAATAAAAAAAAAAATTTATTTTATTTTTAAATTATTAAAAAAAGAGTGAGTTGTCAGCGTTAGAGTGAGGGTGAGAGTGAGCTGAGCGTTAGAGTGAGCGTGAGCGTTAGAGTGACTGTGAGCGTTAGAAGTGACTGTGAGCGTTAGAGTGGAGGCGTTCGAGTTGAGCGTTAGAGTGAGCGTTAGGTGAGGTTAGGTGTGAGAGTTGAGCGTGAGCGTTAGAGTGAGCGTTAGAGTGAGCGTTAGAGTGAGCGTAGAGGACGTTTGGGTGAGCTTAGTGTAGAGTGACTGTGAAGCGTGTGAGAGTGACTGTGAGCGTTAGAGTGACAGTGAGCGTTGAGTGAGCGTTTGAGTGAAGCGTTTGAGTGAGCGTTTTGAGTGAGCGTTTGAGTGGCGTTTGAGTGAGCTTTAGAGTGAGAGGCCTGAGAGAGTGTTTAGAGGTGAGAGTGAAGTGTCAGAGTGACGTTAGAGTGAGGGAGAGCTTTAGACTGAGCGAGAGCGTTAAAGTGAGCGTTAGAGTCGAGCGTTAGAGCGAGCGTGAGCGTTAGAAGCGAGCGTGAGCGTTAGAGCGAGCGTGCGCGTTAGAGCGAGCGTGAGCGTGTAGAGCGAGTGTGAGCGTGAGTGTAAACGATAGAGGTGAGTGAGAGGTGAGCATTAGCCATAGAGTGAGGGTGAGCATTAGAGTGAGTGTGAGTGTACGTTAGAGTTAGTGTGAGCCGATAGAGTGAGGGTGAGATGAGCATTAGAGTGAGTTGAGCGTTTAGAGTGGAGTGTGAGCGTTAGGAGTGAGTTGAGGGTTAGCGTTAGATGAGGTGGACGTTTGAGTGAGCGTTTGAGTGAGCGTGAGCATTAGAGTGAGGCGTGAGCGATTGAGTTAGCGTATGAGTGGAGCGTTGAGTGAGCGTTAGGGTTAGGGTGACGTTAGTGGTGAGCTTAGAGTGAAGATTCTGAGAGAGTGTTAGAGTGAGTGGTGTCAAGTTAGCGTTAGAGGTGAGGGTGAGCGTGAGAGTGTGAGGTGAGAGCGAGCGATAGAGTGAGCTAAGAGTGAGTGTTAGAGTGAGCGTTAGGGTGAGCGTTTAGTGTGAGAGTAAGCGTTAAGTGAGCGTTAAGGTGAGCGTTAGAGTGACGTTAGAGTGAGCGTTAGAGTGAGCGTTAGAGTGACGTTATAGTGAGCGTTAGAGTGAGCGTTAGAGTGAGCGTAAGAGTGGACGTTAGAGTGAGCTTAGAGTGATCGTTAGAGTGAGCGATAGAGTGACGTTAGAGGAGCCGTCAGCGTTAGAGGTGAGTGTCAGCGTTGAGTGAGGTCAAGCGTTAAGTGAGGTCAGCGTTTAGAGTGAGAGTGGGGTGAGAGTGAGCGTTAGAGTGAGTGTCAGCGATAGAGTGAGGGTCAGCGTTCAGTGAGGGTTCAGCGTTAGAGTAGAGTGAGGGTAGAGTGAGCGTAGCGTGAGGCGTTAGAAGAGCGTTAGAGTGAGCGTTAGAGTGAGCGTTTTGAGTGAGCGTTAGGGTGAGCTTGAGCGTTAGGTGAGCGTTAGAGTGTTGCGTAAGAGTGATGTGTCACGTTAGAGTGAGGGTGATCGATAGAGTGAGCGTTAGAGTGAGCGTTAGAGTGAGCGTTAGAGTGAGCGATAGAGTGATCGTTAGAGTGGATCGGTTAGAGTGAGCGTAGAGTGAGCGTTAGAGTGAGCATTAAGTGAGCGTTTTGATTGAGCGTTAGGGAGAGCGATAGAGTGAGCGAGTAGTTTGAGAGATGAACGATAGAGTGAGAGAGCTGTATGTTTGAAGAAGGATAGTTGAGTGAGGTGAGCGTTAGAGTGAAGCGCGAGCGTTAGAGTGAGCGAAGAAGCGTTAGAGAGAGCGTTAGAGTGAGCGTGAGCATGTAGAGTGGAGCTTGAGCGTTTGAGTGACGTTTGAGTGAGCGTTTTAGTGAGCGTAGAGGGTAAAGGTGAGCTTAGCGTGAGAGAGCCTGAGAGAGTGTTAGAGTGAGTGTGAGTGTCAGAGTGAGCGTTAGAGTGAGCGGTTAGAGTGAGGGTGAGCGTGAGTGATGAGGGTGAGAGCGAAGCGTGAGCGTTAGAGTGAGCTTAGGGTTAGTGGTTTGTTTATTGTTAGAGTGAGCGTTAGAGTGAGCGTTTAGGGTGAGCGTTAGTGTGAGAGTGAGCGTTAGAGTGAGCGTTAGAGTGAGCCGTTAGAGTAGCGATGAGTGAGCTTAGAGTGGATGCGTAGAGTGAGCGTTAGAGTGAGCGTTAGAGTGAGCGTTAGAGTGGAGCTTTTGATTGAGCGTTAGGGTGAGCTTGAGCGTTAGGGTAGCGATAGAGGAGCTAAGAGTGAGCGTTTGATAGAGCCTTTAGGGTGAGCTTGAGCGTTAGGGTGAGCGTTAGAGTGAGCGTTAGAGTGAGAGTCAGCGTTATAGTGAGGGTGAGGATGAGCCGTTAGAGTGAGCGTATGATGAGGTTAGGGGAGCGTTAGAGTGAGCGTTATGTTAGAGAGTGAACGTTTAGAGTGAGAGAGCGTTAGTTTGAGAGTTAACTTTAGAGTGAGGGTGAGCGTTAGAGTGAGGGCCGTGAGCAGTTAGAGTGAGCGTTTAGAGTCAGCTGAGCAATTAGAGGTGAGCGTGAGCGTTTGAGTGAGCTTTTGAGTGAGCGTTTTGAGTGACGTTTGAGAGAGCGTTAGGGGTTAGGTGAGCGTTAGGGTGACGATAGAGTGAGAGAGCCTTGAGAGAGTGTTAGAGTGAGTGTGAGTGTCAGAGTGAGCGTTAGGAGAGGTGAGCGTGAGTGTGAGGGTGAGAGCGAGCGGTTGAGCGTTAGAGTGAGCGTTACGAGTGAGCTTTAGGGTGAGCGTTATAGTGAGAGTGAGCGTTGAGTGGAGCGTTAGGGTGAGCTTAAGTGTTCGAGTAAGCGTTTATGAGGCTCGATAGAGTGAGCGTTAGAGTATAGCGATAGAGTATCGTTAGAAGTGGAGCGTTAGAGTGAGCTTAGAGTGAGCTTAAGAGTGAGTGTCAGCGTTAGAGTGAGGGGTGAGAGTGAGCGTGAGCGTTATAGTGAGCGGAGCGTGTAGAGTGAGCGAGAGCGTAGAGTGACTGTGCGTTTAGAGTGACTGTGGCGTTAGAGTGAGCTGTTAGATGAGCGTTAGAGTGACGTTAGGGTGAGCGTAGTGTGAAGTGAGCGTGAGCGATTTAGAGTTGAGCTTAGAGTGAGCGTTTAGAGTGAGCGTTAGAGTTGAGCGTAAGGGTGAGCGAAGTGGTGAGAGTGAGCGTGAGCCGTTAGAGTGACTGTGGACGATAGAGTGCCTGGTGAGCGTTTTGAGTGAGCGTTTGAGTGAGCCGTTTGTGTGAGCGTTTGAGCTTGAGCGTTTGAGTGAGCTTTAGAGTGAGAAGAGCCGTGACGAGTGTTAGAGTGATTTGAGTGTCAGATAAGAAGCGTTAGAGTGAGGGTGAGCTTAGACAGACAGAAGCGATAAAGTGAGCGTTAGAGCGCGCATAGAGCGAGCGTGAGCGTTAGAGCGGCGTGAGCGTTAGAGTGATCGAGCAGTTGCGCGTTAGATCGAGCGTGAGCGTTGAGCGAGAGTGAGCGTGAGTGTAAGCGTTAGAGTGAGTGGTGAGGGTGAGCATTAGCCATAGAGTCGAGGGTGAGCAAATAGAGGTGAGTGTGAGCGTTAGAGTGAGTGTGAGCGTTAGAGTGAGTGTGAGAGTGAGCGTTAGAGTGAGTGTGGCGTTAGAGTGAGTGTGAGCGTTAGAGTGAGGTGAGGGTTTAGCGTTGAGTGAGGTGAGCGTTTGAGTGAGCGTTTGAGTGAGCGTGATCATTATGAGTGAGCGTGAGCGTTTGAGTTTAGCGTTTGAGTGAAGCGTTTGATAGAGCGTTAGGGTTAGGGTGAGCGTTAGGGTGAGCGTTAGAGTGGAGAATTCTGAGAGATTGTTAGAGTGAGTGGTGTCAGAGTGAGCGTTAGAAGGTGAGGTGAGCGTGGAGGTGAGGTGAGAGACGAGCGTAGAGTTATCGTTAGAGTGAGTGTTAGAGTGGAGCGTTAGGGTGAGCGTTAGTGTGAGGAGTAAGCGTAGAGGTGAGCGTTAGAGTGAGCGATAGAGTGAGCGTTAGAGTGCGATAGAGTGAAGCGTTTAGAGTGAGCGATAGAGTGAGCGCTAAGAGTGAGCGTTAGATTGGAGCGAAGAGTGAGCGTTAGAGTGAGTGTCAGCGTTAGAGTGAGGGTCAGCTTAGAGTGAGGGTCAGCGTTAGAGGAGGGTCAGCGTTAGATTGAGAGTGAGAGGGTGAGAGTGAGCGTTAGATGCGCGTAGAGTGAGCGTTAGAGTGAGCGTTAGAGTGACGTTGAGTGAGCGTTAGGGTGGAGCTTTGAGCGTTAGGTGAGCGTTAGAGTGACGCCGTTAGAGTGAGTGTCAGCGTTAGAAGTGAGGGTGACGTTTAGAGTGAGCGTTAGAGTGAGCTTAGAGTGAGCGTTAGAGAGAGCGTTAGAGTGAGCGTTAAGTGAGCGTTAGAGTGAGCGTTAGAGTGAGCGTTAGAGTGAGCGTTAGAGTGAGCATTAGAGTGAGCGTTTGAATTAGAGCGTTAGGGTGAGCGTTAAGTGATCGTAGTTTGAGAGTGGAACTTTAGAGTGAGAGAGGCGGTAGTTGAGAGTGAACGTTAGAGTGAGGTGGAAGCGTTAGAGTGAGCGCGATCGTATAGAGAGAGCCGTGAGCGTTAGAGTGAGCGATAGAGTGAGCTAGAGCATTAGAGTGAGCGTGAGCGTTTGGAGTGAGCGTTTGAGTGAGCGATAGGGTTAGGGTAAGCGTAGGTGACGTTAGAGTGAGAGAGCCTGATAGAGTGTTAGAGTGAGTGTGAGTGGCAGAGTGACGTTAGAGTAGAGCGGTAGAGTGAGGGAGAGCGTGAGTGTGAGGTGAGAGCGAGCGTGAGCGTTAGAGTGAGCGTTTAGAGTATCGTTAGAGTGAGCGTTAGATGAGCTTTAGGGTGAGCGTTAGTGTGAGAGGTGAGCGTTAGAGTGAGCGATAGGGTGAGCGTTTAGTGTGAGATGAGCGTTAGAGTGAGCGTTAGGATGAGCGTTAGATGAGCTTTTAGAGTGAGCTTAGAGTGACGTTAGAGTGAGCGTTAGAGTGAGCGTTAGAGTGAGCGTTTAGAGTGAGCGTTAGAGTGAGCGTTTGATTGAGCGTTAGAGTGAGGTGAGCTTTAGACTGAGCGTGAGCTTTAAAGTGAGCGTTAGAGCGGCGTGAGCGCTTAGAGCGAGCGTGAGCGTTAGAGCGAGCGTGTAGCTTAGAGCGAAGTGTGAGCGTGAAGTGTAAGCTTTTGAGGAGTGTGAGGGTGAGTCATTAGCCATAGAGTGAGGGTGAGCATTAGAGTGAGTGGTGATTGTGAGCGTTAGAGTGAGTGTGAGCGTTAGAGTGAGGGTGAGATTGAGCGTTAGAGTGAGTGGAGCGTTAGAGTGATGTGAGCGTTTAGAGTGAGTGTGAGGGTTAGCTTAGAGTGAGGGAGAGCGTTAGAGCGAGCGAGAGCGGTTAGAGCGAGCGCGAGCGTTAGAGTCGAGCGTGACATAAGAGCGAGCGAGAGCGTTAGAGTGAGCCGTGACATTAGAGTGAGCGTGAGCGTTGAGTGAGGCGGAGCATTAGAGTGACGTGAGCGTTGAGTTTAGCGTTTGAGTGAGCGTTATTTTTTGGAGTGAGCGTTAGGGTTAGGGTGCGCGTATAGGGTGAGTCGTTAGATAGAGAGAGCCAGAGAGATGTTAGGAGTGAGTGTGAGTGGTCAGAGTGAGAGCCGTTTAGAGTAGGGTGATCGGAGTGTGAGGGTGAGAGCCGAGGCGTGAGCGTAGAGTGAGCTTTAGGTGAGGCGTTAGTGTGAGAGTGACGTTAAGGTGAGCGTTAAGAGTGAGCGTTAGAGTGAGCGTGTTAGAGTGAGCCGTAGTGTGAGCGTTAGTGTGAGATGTGAGCGTTAGAGTGAGCGATAGCGTGAGCGTAAGAGTGAGCGTTAGAGAGAGCGTTAGAGTGAGCGTTAGAGTGAGCGTTAGAGTGAGCGTTAGAGTGAGCGTTATAGGGAGCGATCGAGTGATCGATAGGGTGAGCGTTAGTGTGAGAGTGAGCGTTAGAGTGAGCGTTAGAGTGAGCGTTAGAGTGAGCGTTAGAGTGAGCGTTAGAGTGAGCGTTAGAGTGAGCGTGAGTGACGTTAGAGTGAGCGGTAGAGTGAGCGATAGAGTGAGCGTTAGAAGTGAGCGTTAGAGTGAGGCGTTAGAGTGAGCGTTAGAGTGAGCGTTAGAGTGGAGTGCGTTAGTGTGAGTGTCACGTAGAGTGAGGGTCAAGCACGGTTAGAGGAGGGTCTGCGTTAGAGTGAGGTTGAGAGTGAAGCGTGAGGCGTTAGAGTGAGTGTCAGCGTTAGAGTGAGTGTCAGCGTTAGTTGATGTCGCGTTAGAGGAAGGCGTTAGAGTGAGCGTTTAGAGTAGCGTTAGAGGAGGCGTTTAGAGTGAGCGTTAGAAGTGAGCGTTAGAGTGAGCGTTAGAGTGAGCGTGTTGAAGTGGAGCGTTGAAATGAGCTTAGGGTGAGCTTGAGCGTTTAGGGGAGCGTTAGAGTGAGCGTTAGAGTATGAGTGACAGCGTTAGATGTGAGGGTGAGAGTGAGCGTGAGCGTAGAGGTGAGAGTAAGAGTTGAGCGTTAGAGTGGCGTTAGAGTGGAGCGTTAGAGTGGAGCGTTAGAGTGAGCGTTAGAGAGACCGTTTTGATTGAGCTTAGGGTGAGATTGAGCATTAGGGGTGAGGCGTTAGAGTGAGCGTTAGAGTGAGTGGTCAGGTTAGAGTGAGGTGAGAGGAGCGTGAGCGTTAGAGTGAGCGTTAGAGTGAGCGTTGAGAGTGCGTGTCAGCGTAATAGTGAGGTGAGAGTGAGCGTGAAGCGTTAGAGTGAGCGTTATAGTGAGCGTAAAAGTGAGTGTCAGCGTTAGAGTGAGGGTGAGAGTGAGCGTGAGCGTTAGAGTGAGCGTTATAAGTGACGTTAGAGTGAGCGTTAGAGTGACGTTAGAGTGAGGCGTTAGAGATGAGTCGTTAGAGTGAGCGGTTAGAGTGAGCGTTTGATTTGAGCGTATGGTAAGCGTTAGAGTAAGCTACAAGCGTGAGCGTTTGTTTGAAGTGACCTTTAGAGTGAGAGAGCGTTAGTTTAGAGCTAACGTTAGAGTTAGGGTGAGCGTTAGAAGTTGAGCGTGAGCGTTAGGGTGAGCGTGAGCGTTAGAGTGATCGTGCGCGTTAGAGTGAGCGGAGCGTTAGAGTGATCGTTAAGTGAGCGTGAGCATTTAGAGTGACGTGAGGCGTTTGAAGTGAGAGTGTGAGCGTTAGAGTGAGTGTGAGCGTTAGAGTGAGTGTGAGCGTTAGAGTGAGTGTCAGCGTTAGAGTGAGGGTGAGTGTGAGAGTTAGCTTTAGAGTGAGTTTGAGTGTGAGCGTTATAGTGAGCGTTAGAGTGAGCGTTAGAGTGAGTGTGAGGGTGAGCGTGAGGTGAGCGTTAGAGTGAGTGTGAGCGTTAGAATGAGTGTGAGTGTGAGCGTTAGTGTGAGCGTTAGAGTGAGTGTTAGAGTGAGTGTGAGTGTGAGTGTTAGAGTGAGGGTGAGAGTGAGCGTTAGAGTGAGGGTGAGCGGTAGCGTTAGAGTGAGGGTGAGCATTAGTAAGTGTGAGAGTGAGCGTTAGAGTGAGTGTGAGGGTGAGCATTAGAGTGAGTGTGAGTGAGGATTAGAGTGAGAGTGAGCGTTAGAATGAGAGTGAGCGTTAGAATGAGTGTGAATGTGAGGGTGAACGTTAGAGTGAGGGTGAGCGTTAGAGTGAGGGAGAGCATTAGAGAGTGAGCATTAGAGTGAGGGTGAACATTAGAGTGAGGGTGAGCGTTAGAGTGAGGGTGAGCGTTAGACTGAGTGTGAGGGTGAGCGTTAGAGTGAGTGTGATTGTGAGCGTTAGCGTTAGAGTGAGGGTGAGTATTAGAGTGAGTGTTAGTGAGTGTTAGAGAGTGAGAGTGAGCGTTAGAGTGAGGGTCAGCGTTAGAGTGAGGGTGAGCGTTAGAGTGAGGGTGAGCGTGAGAGTGAGTATTAGAATGACTGTGAGGGTTAGGGTGAGCGTTAGAGTGAGGGTGATTGTTAGAGAGTGTTAGGGTGAGCGTTAGAGTGAGAGTGAGGATGAGCGTTAGAGAGTGAGAGTGAGGTTGAGCGTTAGAGTGAGAGTGAGTATTAGAATGAGTGTGAGGGTTAGGGTGAGCGTTAGAGTGAGGGTGATTGTTAGAGTGAGTGTTAGAGAGTGTGAGGGTGAGCGTTAGAGTGAGAGTGAGGATGAGCGTTAGAGAGTGTGAGAGTGAGGGTTATAGTGAGGGTGAGCGTTAGAATGAGTGTGAGGGTGAGAGTGAGCGTTAGAGTGAGCGTTAGAGTGAGGGTGAACGTTAGAGTGAGGGGGTGAGCGTTATAGTGAGCGTTAGAGTTAGTGCGAGCGTTAGAGTGAGGGAGAGCGTTAGAGTGAGTGTGAGGGTTAGCGTTAGACTGAGTGTTAGAGAGTGTGAAAGTGAGCGTTAGAGTGAGGGTGAGCGTGAGAGTGAGCGTTAGAATGATTGTGAGGGTGAGGGTGAGCGTTAGAGTGAGGGTGTCAGCTTTAGATTGACATTTAGCGTTAGAGTGAGTTTTAAGAGAGTGTGAGAGAGGGTTATAGTGAACGTTAGAGTGAGAGTGAGCGTTAGAATGAGTGTGAGGGTGAGGGTGAGCATTAGAGAGAGGGTGAACGTTAGAGTGAGAGAGTGAGGGTGAGCGTGAGAGTGAGCGTTAGAGTGAGTGTGAGCGTTAGAGTGAGTGTGAGCGTTAGAGTGAGTGTGAGCGTTAGAGTGAGGGTGAGCGTTAGCGTTAGAGTAAGGGTGAGCGTTAGAGTGAGTGTGAGAGGGTTATAGTGAGCGTTTGAGTGAGAGTGAGCGTTAGAATGAGTGTGAGGGTGAGGGTGAGCGTTAGAGTGAGGGTGAGCGTTAGAGTGAGCGTTAGAGTGAGAGTGAGCGTTAGAGTGAGGGTCAGCGTTAGAGTGAGCGTTAGAGTGAGGGTGAGCGTTAGAGAGTTAGGGTGAGCGTTAGAGTGAGAGTGAGTGTTAGAATGAGTGTGAGGGTGAGGGTGAGCGTTAGAGTGAGGGTGAGCGTTAGAGTGAGGGTGAGCGTTAGAGTGAGGGTGAGCGTTAGAGTGAGGGTGAGCGTTAGAGTGAGGGTGAGCGTTAGAGTGAGCGTTAGAGTGAGGGTGAGCGTTAGAGAGTTAGGGTGAGCGTTAGAGTGAGAGTGAGTGTTAGAATGAGTGTGAGAGTGAGGGTGAGCGTTAGAGAGTGTGAGAGAGGGTTATAGTGAGCGTTAGAGTGAGAGTGAGCGTTTGAATGAATGTGAGCGTTAGAGTGAGGGTGAGCGTTAGAGTGAGGGTGAGCGTTAGAGTGAGGGTGAGCGTTAGAGAGTGTTAGAGTGTTAGAGAGTGTGAGAGTGAGGGTTATAGTGAGCGTTAGAGTGAGAGTGAGTGTTAGAATGAGTGTGAGTGAGCGTGAGAGTGAGCGTGAGAGTGAGCGTGAGAGTGAGCGTGAGTGAGAGTGAGCGTGAGAGTGAGGGTGAGCGTTAGTGAGGGTGAGCGTTAGAGAGTGTTAGTGTTAGAAAGTGTGAGAGTGAGGGTTATAGTGAGCGTTAGAGTGAGAGTGAGTGTTAGAATGAGTGTGAGGGTGAGCGTTAGAGTGAGGGTGAGCGTTAGTGTTAGAGAGTGTGAGAGTGAGGGTTATAGTGAGCGTTAGAGGGAGGGTGAGCGTTAGAATGAGTGTGAGGGTGAGTGTGAGAGTGAGCGTTAGAGTGAGGGTAAAGGTTAGAGTGAGGGAGTGAGGGTGAGCGTTAGAGTGAGTTTCTAGCGTTAGAGTGAGGGTGAGCGTTAGCGTTAGAGTGAGGGTGAGCATTAGAGTGAGTGGGAGAGTGAGCATTAGAGTGAGGGTGAGTGTTAGAGAGTGTGAAAGTGAGCGTTAGAGTGAGAGTGAGCGTTAGAATGATTGTGAGGGTGAGCGTTAGAGAGTTAGGGTGAGCGTTAGAGTGAGGGTGAGCGTTAGAGTGAGCGTTAGAGTGAGGGTGAGCGTTAGAGAGTTAGGGTGAGCGTTAGAGTGAGAGTGAGTGTTAGAATGAGTGTGAGAGTGAGGGTGAGCGTTAGAGAGTGTGAGAGAGGGTTATAGTGAGCGTTAGAGTGAGAGTGAGCGTTTGAATGAATGTGAGGGTGAGTGTGAGTGAGCGTTAGAGTGAGGGTGAGCGTTAGAGTGAGGGTGAGCGTTAGAGAGTGTTAGAGTGTTAGAGAGTGTGAGAGTGAGGGTTATAGTGAGCGTTAGAGTGAGAGTGAGTGTTAGAATGAGTGTGAGTGAGCGTGAGAGTGAGCGTGAGAGTGAGCGTGAGAGTGAGGGTGAGCGTTAGAGAGTGAGCGTTAGAGTGAGGGTGAGCGTTAGAGAGTGTTAGTGTTAGAAAGTGTGAGAGTGAGGGTTATAGTGAGCGTTAGAGTGAGAGTGAGTGTTAGAATGAGTGTGAGGGTGAGCGTTAGAGTGAGGGTGAGCGTTAGTGTTAGAGAGTGTGAGAGTGAGGGTTATAGTGAGCGTTAGAGGGAGGGTGAGCGTTAGAATGAGTGTGAGGGTGAGTGTGAGAGTGAGCGTTAGAGTGAGGGTAAAGGTTAGAGTGAGGGAGTGAGGGTGAGCGTTAGAGTGAGTGTAACAATGTTCAGGGAAGAAGGAGGCGGGAACCGACGAAGAATCAAAATATAGTTTATTTAAAATAAAACAAACAAACGAAAATACCGCCAGCAGCCCCTCGCGGACGACTGCTGGCTACCGAAAATAAATATAACTAAAGTAAAATACAAAAACAAAACACAACTAAAATACAGGCCTGTTCCTCTCTCGATCATCAACGTAGTCGCTCCTCCTTTATGCTTCCGCTCCTCCGTGAGAGATGCGAGACCGGTGTGCCTCACAGGTGTTGCTCATCAGCAATCGCACCACCGGCCTCGCGCCGTTCTCTCACGTCCCTCGGCCGTCCTGTTCGCCACATACCCCCATCGCCCCTCACAGGCCGGGGGGTACTCACGAGCCTGTGCCTACTCCCCCCCCGGCGGCGGCGATCCCTGGGGAGTATGGACAGACAAACCGAGGGAAACGGAGACGGAAGCATGAGGAGCGACAGATCGAGAGAGGGGAGAGAGGAAAAAAAAAATTGGTCCGGTTCCCACAACGCGCTGCCATCTGGTCCCCCACCAGCTAGGCGATCTCCTCCGCGGTGCCTGGCGGTGACGCTGGGTAGCCCTCGGTGGACGGCTCGACGCTCCTCCGCCGCCCGGTGGACGGCGACGGCTCCTCGGGTGCCTTGGGCAGACGGTAGGAGTCCCCCGCTCCCTGCTCCTCCCCTTCACTGGTGGACGGCAGCAGGCTCCGGCTCACGGCGAGCGGCGGCGACTCGCGCACCATGCTCGATGGCACCGCGGATTCCCCACACCGGCGAGGACTCTCTGACAGCGCGTTCCTCCCTCTTCCCGGGTTTCGGCACCAGTGTAACAATGTTCAGGGAAGAAGGAGGCGGGAACCGGCGAACAATCAAAATATAGTTTATTTAAAATAAAACAAACAAACGAAAATACCGCCAGCAGCCCCTCGCGGACGACTGCTGGCTACCGAAAATAAATATAACTAAAGTAAAATACAAAAACAAAACACAACTAAAATACAGGCCTGTTCCTCTCTCGATCATCAACGTAGTCGCTCCTCCTTTATGCTTCCGCTCCTCCGTGAGAGATGCGAGACCGGTGTGCCTCACAGGTGTTGCTCATCAGCAATCGCACCACCGGCCTCGCGCCGTTCTCTCACGTCCCTCGGCCGTCCTGTTCGCCACAGTGAGTTTCTAGCGTTAGAGTGAGGGTGAGCGTTAGCGTTAGAGTGAGGGTGAGCATTAGAGTGAGTGGGAGAGTGAGCGTTAGAGTGAGGGTGAGTGTTAGAGAGTGTGAAAGTGAGCGTTAGAGTGAGAGTGAGCGTTAGAATGATTGTGAGGGTGAGCGTTAGAGTGAGGGTGAGCGTTAGAGAGTGAGCATTAGAGTGACAGTGAGCGTTAGAATGAGTGTGAGGGTGAGTGTTAGAGTGAGTGTTAGAGAGTGTGAGGGTGAGCGTCAGAGTGAGGGTGAGCGTTAGAGTGAGTGTTAAGAGAGGGTTATAGTGAGCGTTAGAGTGAGAGTGAGCGTTAGAATGAGTTTGAGGGTGAGGGTGAGCGTTAGAGTGAGGGTGAGCGTTAGAGTGAGGGTGAGCGTTAGAGTGAGGGTGAGCGTTAGAGTGAGGGTGAGCGTTAGAGTGAGTTTGAGGGTGAGCGTTAGAGTGAGGGTGAGCGTTAGCGTTAGAGTGAGGGTGAGCGTTAGAGAGAGAGTGAGGGTGAGCGTGAGAGTGAGCGTTAGAGTGAGAGTGAGCGTTAGATTGAGGATGAGTGTTAGAGTGAGTGTGAGAGTGAGGGGGACCGTTAGAGTGACGTTGAGCGTTAGAGAGAGGGTGAATGTTAGAGTGAGAGAGTGAGGGTGAGTTTGAGGGTGAGCGTTAGCGTTAGAGTGAGGGTGAGCGTTAGAGAGAGAGTGAGGGTGAGAGTGAGCGTTAGAGTGAGTGTGAGTGTGAGGGTGAGCGTGAGTGTGAGTGTGAGGGTGAGCGTTAGAGTGAGTGTGAGGGTGAGCGTTAGAGTGAGAGTGAGCGTTAGAGTGAGGATGAGTGTGAGAGTGAGGGGGACCGTTAGAGTGACGGTGAGCGTTAGAGAGAGGGTGAATGTTAGAGTGAGAGAGTGAGGGTGAGCGTGAGGGTGAGCGTTAGAGTGAGAGAGTGAGGGTGAGCGTGAGGGTGAGCGTTAGAGTGAGTTTGAGGGTGAGCGTTAGCATTAAAGTGAGGGTGAACGTTAGAGTGAGTGTTAGAGAGTGTGAGAGAGGGTTATAGCGAGCGTTAGAGTGAGAGTGAGCGTTAGAATGAGGGTGAGGGTGAGCGTTAGAGAGAGGGTGAACGTTAGAGTGAGGGTGAGCGTGAGAGTGAGAGTGAGGGTGAGCGTGAGAGTGAGGGTGAGCGTGAGAGTGAGGGTGAGCGCGAGAGTGAGGGTGAGCGTTAGAGTGAGGGTGAGCGTTAGAGTGAGTTTGAGGGTGAGCGTTAGAGTGAGGGTGAGCGTTAGAGTGAGGGTGAGCGTTAGAGAGAGAGTGAGGGTGAGAGTGAGCGTTAGAGTGAGTGTGAGGGTGAGCGTTAGAGTGAGTGTGAGGGTGAGCGTTAGAGTGAGTGTGAGGGTGAGCGTTAGAGTGAGTGTGAGGGTGAGCGTTAGAGTGAGGGTGAGCGTTAGAGTGAGGATGAGTGTTAGAGTGAGTGTGAGAGTGAGGGGGACCGTTAGAGTGACGGTGAGCGTTAGAGAGAGGGTGAATGTTAGAGTGAGAGAGTGAGGGTGAGCGTGAGGGTGAGCGTTAGAGTGAGTTTGAGGGTGAGCGTTAGCATTAGAGTGAGGGTGAACGTTAGAGTGAGTGTTAGAGAGTGCGAGAGAGGGTTATAGCGAGCGTTAGAGTGAGAGTGAGCGTTAGAATGAGGGTGAGGGTGAGCGTTAGAGAGAGGGTGAGCGTGAGGGTGAGCGTGAGAGTGAGGGTGAGCGTGAGAGTGAGGGTGAGAGTGAGCGTGAGAGTGAGCGTGAGAGTGAGGGTGAGCGTTAGAGTGAGTTTGAGGGTGAGCGTTAGAGTGAGGGTGAGCGTTAGCGTTAGAGAGAGAGTGAGGGTGAGCGTGAGAGTGAGCGTTAGAGTGAGTGTGAGGGTGAGAGTGAGCGTTAGAGTGAGGATGAGTGTTAGAGTGAGTGTGAGAGTGAGGGGGAGTGTGAGAGTGAGCGTTAGAGTGAGGGTGAGTGTTAGAGTGAGCGTTTGAGTGAGAGTGAGCGTTAGAATAAGGGTGAGGGTGAGCGTTAGAGTGAGGGTGAGTGTTAGAGTGAGTGTTAGAGAGTGTGAGGGTGAGCGTTAGAGTGAGAGTGAGCGTTAGAATGAGTGTGAGGATGAGGGTGAGCGTTAGAGTGAGGGAGTGAGGGTGAGGGTTAGAGTGAGGGTGAGCGTCAGAGTGAGCGTTAGAGTGAGCTTTAGAGTGAGTGTGAGGTTGAGCGTTAGAGTGAGGTTGAGCATTAGAGTGATTGTGAGAGTGAGCGTTAGAGTGAGGGTGAGTGTTAGAGTGAGTGTTAGAGAGTGTGAAGGTGAGCGTTAGAGTGAGGGTGAGCGTTAGAGTGAGGGAGTGAGGGTGAGGGTTAGAGTGAGGGTGAGCGTCAGAGTGAGCGTTAGAGTGAGCTTTAGAGAGTGTGAGGATGAGCGTTAGAGTGAGGGTGAGCATTAGAGTGATTGTGAGAGTGAGCGTTAGAGTGAGGGTGAGTGTTAGAGTGAGTGTTAGAGAGTGTGAGGGTGAGCGTTAGAGTGAGGGTGAGCGTTAGAGTGAGAGTGAGCGTTAGAATGAGTTTGAGGATGAGGGTGAGCGTTAGAGTGAGGGTGAGCGTTAGAGTAAGCGTTAGAGTGCGGGTGAGCGTTAGAGTGAGGGTGAACGTTAGAGTGAGCGTGAGAGTGAGGGTGAGCGTCAGAGTGAGCGTTAGAGTGCTCTTCTTGTGTGAAGAGTGTGTGAGAGTGAGAGTAAGAGCGAGTGTTTGTGTGTGAGAGAGTGAGAGTGTGTGTGTGAGTGTGAGATTGATAGTGAGAGCAAGAGCGAGTGTGTGTGTGTGTGAGTGTGAGATTGATTGTGAGAGCGAGTGTGAGATTGAGAGTGTGTGTGTGTGTGTGTGTGTGTGTGTGTGTGAGTGTGAGATTGATTGTGAGAGAGAGAGAGAGTGTGTGTGTGTGTGTGTGTGTGTGTGTGTGTGTGTGTGTGTGTGTGTGTGAGTGTGAGATTGATTGTGAGAGCGAGTGTGTGTGTGTGTGTGTGTGTGTGTGTGTGTGTGTGTGTGTGAACTGTGTTGACCCCGTGTCTCCTCAGTACCTCTTAGAGATGAAGAGCCTGATCCTGCCACCGGAGCACATCCTGAAGCGCGGAGACAGCGAGGCGATCGCATACACATTCTTCCACCTGCAACACTGGAAGCGAGTCGAGGGAGCGCTCAACCTGCTGCACTGCACCTGGGAGGGAAGTAAGTGACACACACACACACACACATACACACACACACACTGAAGCTGAGGGAGACACACACACTCTCTCTCTCTCTCACACACATCCACACACACTCTCTCTCTCTCTCTCTCTCTCTCTCTCACACACACACACACACACACACTCTCACACACACACCCACACCCATACACACTGAAGCTGAGGGACACACACACACACACTGAAGCTGAGGGACACACACACACTCTTTCTCTCTCTCTCTCTCTCTCTCTCACACACACGCACACACACACACTCTCACACACTCACACACACACATACACACTGAAGCTGCTGGAAAATAACAATCAATGATCAAACTTCTCGGATCGGATCTCATCCAATTGCATCGGTGCAGTCAGATCAACAATATTACTGAATATTAAAGTCCCCCTGTGGTGAAAATCCAGCTTTTAATGTTGTTTATGTGTCTATGTGGTGTTTTTAATATGCTTTAACACAAAGCATGTGTGAGTTCATAAGTCGACAGCATTGCTGAGTATTTTCTGCTTAAAACTGCAGTGAACCAAAGACAGTCTCAAAAACACGTGAAATCGCTGGTGTTTCTGACGTCACAAACGACCTTGTAACCAATCAGATCAACGCGTGCTCCTCAACCAGTGGATCTCTGAGCGAGTGAGTGGAGGCAGGGATATTTCTTTCTACGAATCTTTGCGTTAACGTACTAAACATTTGCACCACAGCACCAGCTCACATTATAGCTATGCTATAAGAATAGCATGTATAGTTATCTTTATTGAAGTGAATTAGGTTTAAATCACCGTCATGCATGAATGAATTATATTTTTGCTATTTTACACACAATAATCCACGACGATCACATTACACAAAATTGAAATTGCATGTCAAAATAAAACATTGTCAATATTTTTTAAGACCCCAAAATTTTCACGAATCACGTTTTCAGGGGAGCCCGTGTCTTATTAAGGGTTAGGGTTAGCTAGTTCTCACCCTGGATGAAAGGATCGACCACAGGGGGGCTTTAAAGCCGGACTCAGGCCAGAGGAACACAAACTCCATCAGTGACAGAAATGGAGTATGTAACTCATATTGAAGGGTTGCAATGAAAGTGAAGATTCTGGTAAAAGTGTTGGAGATGCATTAGATGCGTGTTGATGGACTGATGCTTCAGCTTTCAGGATGATCCCGTATCCTCTGGAGAAAGGACACTTGTTCTACCCGTATCCGGTGTGCACAGAGACGGCGGACAGAGAACTGCTGCCCAGTAAGAGCTTCTCCTGTGTGTAATAACCCTGTGTTCCTGGCGCCCGCTCATTCCCACACACACTTTAGCGCTTACGGTCCAATGTACTTTTTATTTGTTTGTCAAATGTGGTCATATCTAGTCGTGCTGTGTAATAGTTAACCTGATAATCATATTGATTTAGCTCAAAATTGTAACAATGATTACTGTGAATGATTGTTGTCATTTGATACATTTATTTTTACATTTCTTAACTTTCACTTCTCAGCACAAATCAAGAGAACGTCGTCTCAAACACATGCTTTATTTTACTTATCTAGTTTCCTCATAATATAATCATGTAAATGAACACACTCTGCATTATGAAAACTTGTCAAACAGCAGGAGGAACAGAGACAGTCTTGTCAAACGCATGGATCGCTTCTGTGCTTTACGGTGTTTTTGGACTAGTGTTCATTTCATTAATGTATAATTCAACGAAAAATGTTAATTGAAGGCCTTTTTCAGTAACTCTGACAAGATGACAACACTTCAGCACAAGATCTCAGAGTTACTGAAAAAGGCCTTCAATTAAAATTTTTCGTTGAATTATACATTAATGAAATGAACACTAGTTAAACCTGTGTGCTGTTATTGTTATAGCGAACACAGCTGTCAATATCCAAAAACACCTTAAAGAACAGAAGCGATGCATGCGTTTCATAAGACTGTCCGCAGTGTGACTGAATCAGTGAGCCGCAGTGTGACTGAATCAGTGAGCCGCTGTGTGACTGAATCAGTGAGCCGCTTCAATCGTTCAAACTCCTGTTTCATGTGTGAGCGATGAACGTGTGTCAGTGGCATTTAAGTCATGTGATTATTGACTGATGTTGCAGAAGTAGTTGACCGTGCGTGTGTGTGTGTGTGCGTGTGTGTGTGTGTGTGTGTGTGTGTGTGTGTGTGTGTGTGTGTGTGTGCGTGTGTGCGTGTGCGTGTGTGTGTGTGTGCGCGCGTGTGTGTGTGTGCGCGCGCGCGCGTGTGTGTGTGTGTGTGTAAGCAGTGTTCCACGAGGTGTCAGTGTATCCCAAGAAAGAGCTGCCGTTCTTCATCCTGTTCACGGCGGGTCTCTGCTCCTTCACGGCGATGCTAGCGCTGCTCACGCACCAGTTCCCGGAGCTCATGGGAGTGTTCGCTAAAGCCGTGAGTATCACACAAACACAACATTACAGAGTTTACCCAGCAATCATCATTCTGTCATCAGTCACTCATCTCAGTCAAACACAGGAGAGTTTCGTTCATCTTCAGGGCACGCGTTTTGCACTTTGCTTAAATGCATCATAAAGGCATTCACAATGTACATTTAATGCATTATATATTTTCATAAATAATGGTAACCAAAGTTAAAATGCATAATATTTGTCACGTGTTTTAATGCATTAGACTTTCTGAAGGGTAACATAAATATTATAATGTATTATAACTGTGATTTTAATTATTCATGATTAGATCATACAATTAATACATAATTAATGCATTAAAAATACTTTTATTATACATATAAAGGCTTTAAAGCAAAGCGTTACTGATATTTTGAAAGTCTGACTCTTCATAACGTTCATAAAGAGATCATAAAATAAATCCATATGAATCAAGCGGTTGAATCCAATTCGTCTTCTTGTCATGAAGAGTTTTATGAAAACTACTTTATGTGCAATTGAAATGTTACTTTGTTTACAATTTGAGTGTTATTATTATATATGAAAATAAATATTTGAATATAATAGTCTGGGCTCTGTTGTTTATTTTAACCTGTAATATTATAGTACGGCTGTATAGTAATCGGATATCAGTATCAGTCCGATCAGATCACCTGAAGTGCTTCTGAATGTTTTCATCATGTGACTGATGCTTTTTTCATCATGTGACTGATGCTGTGCTTTCATCATGTGACTGATGCTGTGTTTTCATCATGTGACTGATGCTGTGTTTTCATCATGTGACTGATGCTTTTTTCATCATGTGACTGATGCTGTGCTTTCATCATGTGACTGATGCTGTTTTCATCATGTGACTGATGCTGTGTTTTCATCATGTGACTGATGCTGTGTTTTCATCATCTGACTGATGCTGTTTTCATCATGTGACTGATGCTGTGTTTTCATCATGTGACTGATGCTGTGTTTTCATCATCTGACTGATGCTGTGTTTTCATCATCTGACTGATGCTGTGTTTTCATCATCTGACTGATGCTGTGTTTTCATCATCTGACTGATGCTGTTTTCATCATGTGACTGATGCTGTTTTCATCATGTGACTGATGCTGTGTTTTCATCATGTGACTGATGCTGTGTTTTCATCATGTGACTGATGCTGTGTTTTCATCATCTGACTGATGCTGTGTTTTCATCATCTGACTGATGCTGTGTTTTCATCATCTGACTGATGCTGTGTTTTCATCATCTGACTGATGCTGTGTTTTCATCATCTGACTGATGCTGTGTTTTCATCATCTGACTGATGCTGTTTTCATCATGTGACTGATGCTGTGTTTTCATCATCTGACTGATGCTGTGTTTTCATCATCTGACTGATGCTGTGTTTTCATCATCTGACTGATGCTGTGTTTTCATCATCTGACTGATGCTGTGTTTTCATCATCTGACTGATGCTGTTTTCATCATCTGACTGATGCTGTGTTTTCATCATCTGACTGATGCTGTGTTTTCATCATGTGACTGATGCTGTGTTTTCATCATGTGACTGATGCTGTGCTTTCCAGAGCAGTTTGACTGGTTTCTGTCTGTTTCTCCCTCAGTTTCTGAGCACGCTGTTCGCCCCGCTGAACTTCATCATGGAGAAGGTGGAGAGTATTCTTCCCTCGAGTCTGTGGCACCAGCTCACGCGGATCTGACACACACACACACACACACACGTTGACTGAGGTGCCAATTCTTCAGAAGTGCCCGATAGACAGAAAACAGGAGAGACTCAAACAACATCGAGGAAGGAATTATTTTCCCCTTAATCTCATGTAAAACTTTTCTGTCTAAAACATTTAAAGGCCATCCGTATATAAAAGAAAAAAAATAAAACAATTTCTGTACTGCTGCAAAACAGACGTCTCCATTTTTGAAGTTCGTAAGAGAGAATTCTCCTCTTCACTGCGACTGTTCTCAGGTTCGTCTGAAAACAGCTGAATATTGATGGATGGAAATAACTCCCACAATGCAGTTCAGTGCTGATGTGAATACATGGCATTTTTGTTTTATATTGTTTTATATTCAGTAGCCTCAGACTAATGCAGAGTTCTGTCTTTGACTTGAGTGTTTATTTGATGTTATATTGTAGTTTTCTATGCGCTCACACTAGAGGAAGAGTCTGATATTGATCATCTAACGATGGATAAAGGATATTAAACATTTACTCTATATAAAGAGACTTTACAGTAAAATGTCACATTGCCTGTAATCGCTTTTACAGTATTTATGTGTTGTGATGTTCTCAGTGCGATCAAACATTGGTTTAACATTTTGAATATCTGGATCAAACTGGCCTGAAAGATGTTCTCATGTCTCACGTTTCAGAGCGAGCATGAATGGTGTAAGTCTGCATTTTGGAATATGCTGAAAAACACTGGATGGAACACCAAAATGCACATAACTCAATTGAGGTGAACTATTTTGTATCCGATTAGAAGACTTGCACATAAACTACGATGGAAACACATTTACAGAATTGATCCCTCGATGTGCCTGCGAAGGCTGTGATTGGATAACTGGAGTAACCAGTGGACCAATGGCATCGCAGAGTCTCTAATGTTGGTTTGGTGTTTCTGAAAGTTGAAGTGTGTGATCAGAATGATTCCCTCCAGAAGCGTCTCACGAGTGTGTTCCCGAACGCTAGAGAAAATCACAGCATTTACTGTGTGTCGTCTGATGCTCGAGACACTCGTTAATGATAGAGGGAAAACAGCCAATTGCATTACTGATATTTTAGGCCAGTTTCCAGGAAGTGAAGATTTTGTATTCTTGAACACATATTATGGAAACACTGCTTTATTCATAAATATTTTATGCCATATTCCAGTTAAATTGAGAACTTTAGATGGAAATATTGCTAATGTGGATGGATTCTGTTGCTGAAATGTTCAGAACACAACTTTCTGGATCTCACACTTCTCCAGTAGAGCCGGTCTACAGCAGCTCCTCAAATACACTAAACCCACATAGAGTTGAGTCCGAACCCTAATCTACACACTGAGTTTGGTCCGAACCCTAATCTACACACTGAGTTTGGTCCGAACCCTAATCTACACACTGAGTTTGGTCCGAACCCTAATCTACACACTGAGTTAAGGCCGAACCCTAATCTACACACTGAGTTTGGTCCGAACCCTAATCTACACACCGAGTTTGGTCCGAACCCTAATCTACACACCGAGTTTGGTCCGAACCCTAATCTACACACCGAGTTTGGTCCGAACCCTAATCTACACACCGAGTTTGGTCCGAACCCTAATCTACACACCGAGTTTGGTCCGAACCCTAATCTACACACCGAGTTTGGTCCGAACCCTAATCTACACACTGAGTTAAGGCCGAACCCTAATCTACACACTGAGTTTGGTCCGAACCCTAATCTACACAGTGAGATTGGTCCGAACCCTAATCTACACACTGAGTTTGGGCCAAACCCTAATCTACACACTGAGTTTGGTCCGAACCCTAATCTACACACTGAGTTAAGGCCGAACCCTAATCTACACACAGAGTTTGGTCCGAACCCTAATCTACACACCGAGTTTGGTCCGAACCCTAATCTACACACTGAGTTAAGGCCGAACCCTAATCTACACACTGAGTTTGGTCCGAACCCTAATCTACACAGTGAGATTGGTCCGAACCCTAATCTACACACTGAGTTTGGGCCAAACCCTAATCTACACACTGAGTTTGGTCCGAACCCTAATCTACACACCGAGTTTGGTCCGAACCCTAATCTACACACCGAGTTTGGTCCGAACCTTAATCTAACACACAGAGTTTGGTCCGAACCCTAATCTACACAGTGAGATTGGTCCGAACCCTAATCTACACACTGAGTTTGGGCCAAACCTTAATCTAAACACTGAGTTTGGTCCGAACCCTAATCTACACAGTGAGATTGGTCCGAACCCTAATCTACACACTGAGTTTGGGCCAAACCCTAATCTACACACTGAGTTTGGTCCGAACCCTAATCTACACACCGAGTTTGGTCCGAACCCTAATCTACACACCGAGTTTGGTCCGAACCTTAATCTAACACACAGAGTTTGGTCCGAACCCTAATCTACACAGTGAGATTGGTCCGAACCCTAATCTACACACTGAGTTTGGGCCAAACCTTAATCTAAACACTGAGTTTGGTCCGAACCCTAATCTACACACTGAGTTTGGTCCGAACCCTAATCTAACACACTGAGTTTGGTCCGAACCCTAATCTACACACTGTCTTTAAACGATAGGGTATATTGCAGCTACCGCACTTTGCTGGAGTTATGTCCTGCTCTTTATGTGGGTAGCTAGCATAGAAGTCGCTCGTTTCAGACGTCTTCAACAGAGGGCAGAGCTGTCTGGCTCAGACCTGTTGACTTCACTGGGTTTTTAAGTGGGCACCCCACTTCACCTGTGTTTCGTCAACTAGCCCACGACACCTCAATGAGGCTTGACACCAGAATCAGCGTCCTGGAACTGCTCCCTCGGTCATTCAGGACTTTACCACTCCGCTCTGACCCCTGCCCTCTCTGCCAGCCTGGTTTAGCCACCACACGCTCCTCTTCAGCCACAGCCATCTGGATGCTGTCTCTGCCTGCTTTGATATCTTGTTCACCAGATTCTTGCAGGTTGCCCGTCTAACCTCAAGCATCCCCAATGCTCTCCAAAGTGACTGTCCCGGGAACCCCCTGCAACCCACCTCCACCGGTAGATTCCAGGCTCTCCCACCCCTCTGCTGGCTCTCAGAGATGAGGGACTAGGTGCTCCAGGTTTGCCGGTCTCTTGCACAGCGCACAGGAGGGATCCTCTGTCAGTCTCCATCTTTGGAGGTTTGTTGGTGTTGGCAGGACATCGCACACAGAGCTAAGGAGGAACTTTATTCGATGCCCCTCCATATTCCAGATGTCCTTCCAACTGAGGGATCTTCCTCGGACACTTCCCCACCAGGTCCAGCTGCCTTGCTGTTTCATGGCTACTGCCCTGGCTTATCTACTCTCTTCCTCCACAGCCCAAATCTTCCTCTGCACCATCCCTTTCCGGTCCTTTGGAGTAATCAGCTGGTGAAGTGGATTTACTTATTGTAGAGTTAACGGAAGTTATCATGAGCATTGTAATGTTTCTCATAAGCATTGTAAAGCCGATGTCTTAACAAATGTCGACCGGGAATTTTTTTAAACGAGCCGTTCATTCATCTACGCAAGATCACTGTTAAAATACTAACCGGAAGTCAAAAGACAACGAGCGCAGCGTTGAAAAGGGGTGGGGTTACATAAGGTCTATAAAATAAATATTATTATATAAAATGTGATCTTTGTTTTTGTATAATTGGTCTGGACATGTGAAGATGTGAAAACGTCATACAAATATTGAACAAAGACAAGTATTCTATTATAAGAGTTATTATAGGAAGTAAAAATATCATTATTTACAGGTAAATTCAGGTATCACCTAAGATTTACACCAAATCTAAAAATCCCACTGATCACATGTGCTTGTGGGGGTACTTCAGGCAGGATAAAATGTTTTGGGGGTGCAGTACCCTAAAAAGGTTGGGAACCACTGCTCTACACTATAGCGGATCCTCACTCCTCTTTATGTCTCTTTCTTACATTGTTTTCCTCTTCTTCAGCACTTCTCACACATGTAATCCGGCTCGGGAAACCTCACTGCCAAGAAAACGATAGAACTAAACCAGAAACAATATAAAGCTCCACCAGAATCAAATGAGAATGAGGAGGATGAAGATAAGCATTCTGGGAAACTGCTCAACGTTCTTTAGGACTAAAGAGTTCTTAATTGCCATATATATTCATCAAGTTTTACTTTTATTAATTTACCACTTCATACAATACAAATTCCTTAAACAGCTTTACAGTAAAATCAGTGTGTAAAGAATCAGTGGTTTCTAATGAAAGTACAAAGCAGCTCTAGAATACAGTGAATCCGAGCTACAATAGTTTACAGTACAGCTTTAACGTGTCTATGAGCAGCGAGAGCAAGGAGACGGTGGCAAGAAACCCCATCCGATGAGATTTATTAATACTGATCGCCATCTTTCCTTCATATTATATGATCTCTGCCAGAAACGTAGAGATCATATAAACAGCTGATGGTTCTTCGTTAAGCTTCATGTTCAGTGTGAAGCTGGTCTTTAAACCGCAGAGAAGCCCAGAGGAAACCACTTCTCCTGGTCCAGAACCCGATCTCCCAGAACCACGTTTGTGGCAGCAACGAAAGCCTTTCTGCTCTTCACCATGACCTCCAGCACACGGCCGTGGAGCTTCAGCACGTTCCTGTACTCGATCTGAGAGAAACAGCAACCTCATGCTCAGATCCAGATCTTCACAAACACCGGCTACAAGTGAAAATGTTTTCTCTCACCAGTTCATTGAATGTGGGATTTTCGTTGGAGCGGACCGTTTTAGTCTTCCTCTTGCTCTGGTCGTGTGGGTCGGGTTTCAGTCGCGTGACCACATACGCATCCGGACAAGAGCCATTAGACAACCTCTGAGAGACACACACACACACACACACACACACTTCTGCTTCAAAACACATCAGCCAGCGAACGTTCTCACAAAGTTATGAAAAAACGCTCTTCCAGTAACAGAAATATCTGGTCTTTAATACTGTTCTCAATACGTTAGCACAAAAGCATTATTTATACATCGTTAATGGAGTGTTTTCTTTAGTTTACATTAGATGAACATCCAACTAAAAATTCAAATAAATGCAGCCTTGGTGAGAAGAAGAGACTTCTTTAAAATCATAATAGATGTTAAAGAAGTAGAGTGAGTGAGTTAGTTAAGTGATCAAGAAGGGTTGAAAAATGACTCACAATATTTTTTAAGTGCTTTATCATGACAGATAGTTTAAAGTCTTTATAAGACAGGTAGAGCTGAACCTGTGGCCGGAGATGAGCGTCTGGTTCTGAAACAAACAGAAAACAGAAACAAGGAGCCGCTAACTGACGCAGAACTGCGGGAATATTACAGTGTTTTAAACAAGAAATAACTAATGTTAAAACGTAAAGCGCTTGGAAATTCCGATCCATTTAAACCTTCAAATCATCGCTGGTTTGGGAATAAAATATGTGAATGAATCCCTAAACAAGTCAAAGCCAGAAGACAACAGATGTGTGTGATCACTGATCATGAAACTGAAAGGAAGAGCAGCGTTTCATTGTGACAGACGGCGCTGTGACTATTATAACTCTGATTTATTATCCTCTTTGCGAGAGTCTTGACATTAACTATATTATGAAGACATTAACACTGGGAAAAATGTATATTATAAATGTATGGAAAATATTACTTGGAAAATATTTAGTTTCTATTTTGTTACATCATTACTTTTTACACACTATAGTACTTCACTGTAAAACGTATTTTTTATTGATTTGAATCAAATGCATTTATGATTTCATTAATTCAAGGATTATTCAGTTATTTATTTTAATCAATTATTTATTTAAATCAAATGTATATATTTATTTACTTCATATTTTACTAATTTTAATATTTTTATTTAAAATTAAATGAATTATTTTATTTTAATCAGATGTCTTTATTATTTATTTAAATCAAGGTTTATTCATTTAAATCATTTATTTATATATTTTAATCAAATGTATGTATGTATTTATTATTTATAAAAAAGATGAAGCAATATTTGATTTCAATATTTTAATCAAATTCTGTGAGTTAATCTTATTGTTATTATTTGTGTATTTCTCCCGTCTGAAAGCGAAAGCGCTGCTTTAGCAGTGAAGATTCAGAATGAATCATCAGAATCTGCTGTCACTGATGGAAATGTCACCTGATTTGCCAGCGGTGTTCGGTCCGTCCAGGAACAGGCTGCAGACGTACTCGTTCTGTCATAAACACAGTGAAACATCAGTGATGGAGCAGTGAACTCTGGGAGGCATCAGTGATGGTGCAGTGAACTCTGGGAAACATCAGTGATGGTGCAGTGGCTCAGTCATGCTTACTCCTTTGCAGGGCCCAGAGAATAACTCCTTAAGGTACCGGTTCAGCAGAACCATCCTCCTGCTTGCCGTGAAGGACATGTGGAACCAGCTGGGGAACCTGGAAGGAGAACAGCGGATCAGGATCAGTGCGGCTCTCACTCACTCACACACTTTTCTCATCAGGCTGGCTGTGGAAGAACACCACTGACTGACTCACACATTGCACTTACTCACTCACTCACTCACTCACTGCACTCACTGCACTCTCTGCACTCTCACTCACTCCACTCACTCTCCTTACTGGACTCTCTGCACTCTCACTCACTCACTGAACTCTCACTCTCCTCACTGCACTCTCACTCCACTGTACTCTCCTCACTGCACTCTCACTCACTGCACTCTCTGCACTCTCACTCACTCTCCTCACTGCACTCTCTCTCCTCACTGCACTCTCTCTCCTCACTGCACTCTCTCTCCTCACTGCACTCACTCTCCTCACTGCACTCACTCTCCTCACTGCACTCTCTCACTCACTCACTGCATTCTCTCACTCACTCACTGCATTCTCTCACTCACTCACTGCACTCTCTCTCCTCACTGCACTCTCTCTCACTGCGCACTCTCACTCACTCACGGAACTCTCTCTCACTCACTCACTCACTGCACTCTCTGTACTCTCACTCACTGCACTCTCACTCACTGCACTCTCTCTCACTGCACTCTCTCTCACTGCACTCTCTCTCACTAACTCACTGCACTCTCACTCTCACTCACTGCACTCTCACTCTCACTCACTGCACTCTCACTCTCCTCACTGCACTCTCACTCACTGCACTCTCACTCACTGCACTCTCACTCACTGCACTCTCACTCACTCTCTCTCACTGCACTCTCTCTCACTGCACTCTCTCTCACTGCACTCTCTCTCACTGCACTCTCACTCACTGCACTCTCACTCACTGCACTCTCACTGCACTCACTCTCCTCACTCTCCTCACTGCACTCACTCTCCTCACTGCACTCACTCTCCTCACTCTCCTCACTGCACTCACTCTCCTCTCTGCACTCACTCTCCTCTCTGCACTCACTCTCCTCTCTGCACTCTCACTCACCTCGCTGCACTAACTCTCTGCACTAACTCTCCTCGCTGCACTCTCATTGCACTCACTCTCCTCACTGCACTCACTCACTCTCCTTACTGCACTCTCACTCACTCTCTGCACTCACTCACTCACTGCACTCTCACTCTCCTCACTGCACTCACTCTCCTCACTGCACTCTCACTCACTCACTGCACTCTCACTCTCCTCACTGCACTCACTATCCTCACTGCACTCACTCTCCTCACTGCACTCTCTCACTGCACTCTCTCACTGCACTCTCTCACTGCACTCTCTCACTGCACTCTCTCACTGCACTCTCCTCACTGCACTCTCACTGCACTCTCACTGCACTCTCACTGCACTCTCACTGCACTCTCACTCACCTCACTGCACTAACTCTCCTCGCTGCACTCTCATTGCACTCACTCTCTGCATTCTCACTCACTCTCCTCAATGCACTCACTCTAACTCACTCATTGCACTCACTCTCACTCACTGCACTCTCACACACTTTTGGAAGGAGAACAGCGGATCAGGATCAGTGCGGCTCTCACTCACTCACACACTTTTCTCATCAGGCTGGCTGTGGAAGAACAGCACTGACTGACTAACACATTGCACTTACTCACTCACTCACTGCATTCTCTGCACTCACTCACTCACTCCACTCACTCTCCTTACTGCACTCTCTGCACTCTCACTGCACTCTCACTCTCCTCACTGCACTCTCACTCACTCACTTTCTGCACTCTCACTGCACTCTCACTGCACTGACTCTCCTCATTGCACTCTCACTCACTCTCCTCACTGCACTCACTCTCCTCACTGCACTCACTCTCCTCACTGCACTCTCACTCACTGCACTCTCACTCACTGCACTCTCACTCACTGCACTCTCACTCACTGCACTCTCACTCACTGCACTCTCACTCTCTGCACTCTCACTCTCTGCACTCTCACTCTGCACTCTCACTCCTCACTGCACTCTCACTGCACTAACTCTCTGCACTAACTCTCTGCACTAACTCTCTGCACTAACTCTCTGCACTAACTCTCTGCACTAACTCTCTGCACTAACTCTCCTCACTGCACTCTCTGCACTCTCATTGCACTCACTCTCTGCACTCTCACCCACTCTCCTCACTGCACTCACTCTCACTCACTCATTGCACTCACTCTCCTCACTGCACTCTCTCACCCACTGCACTCTCACCCACTGCACTCTCTCACTCACTCATTGCACTCACTGACTTTTACTCACTGACTGCACACACACACACACACACACACACACACACACACACACACACACACACACCTCCTCGGGCCGGCTGTGTAAACAGACTCTTACTTAGGCAGTGTGGACTCGATGAAGTGCTTCTGAAGCAGCTTGTGGAGTGTCTCGAACTGAGAAAAGCTCTTGTGACTGATGACAAACCCGTCCTTGATGGTCAGCTTCAGCTCGTACGTCTGACAGAGGAGAAGCATTGCTGTCATTAGGAGCCATTCCATGTCTGCTAGAGTTCATCTGTCTGTGAAGGCTCGAACCCGAACACTGCTCACTATGCTTCACTACACAAACAGCCTTCCCTGTTAATTGGTAACACTAACTAATGAACCTTATTGTAAAATTTATTGACTAACATAAACTAACCATGAACAATACATTTGTTACAGTATTTATTAATCTTTGTTAATGTTATTTAATAAAAATAATGCTGTTCATTGTTTGTTCATGTTAGTTCACAGTGCATTAACTAATGTTACCAAGATTTGAATTAAGTATTAGTAAATGTTGACATTAACAAAGATTAATAAATGCTGTAAACATGCAGTTCATTATTATTTCATGCTAACTAATGTAGTAAACTAATGAACCCTATTGTAAAGTGTTGCCGTTTCATTTCTTAACATTATCTACATTAACAATGTTACTCTATATTTTAACATGTACGTTAATGATATAGTATGTAAAACATGCTGGAGGACCTGAAAGAAGACAATGTGTGTGAAAAAAAAAAATTTACTGCCCAAATATACTTTGACTTTTCTGTATGTTTGTCATTATAAGCCAAGATTACACAAGTATAAACTGAAGTATGAATGCCTTATCTGAGATGATCTTATTTTTAGTTCAAAAGATTAACAGCACAGTTGAATACTCTTCACTGAACTTCTTTCATTCCCACTCTTCATTCAATCCTCTTCTCGAAGGTCTTCCTGAAAGAATCTCACCACATCTTTGCCTCTGCCGCTGTATTTCTGGATCACGGCCTGCTGGATGTTGGATGTGTTGGAGATCCGGCTGTCAGTCAGCGGCTCCGAACGTCTGCCGGAGGAAAACTGCACCATATTGTGGATCAGGAAGTTTAGCTTCACGGGGAAACTCTCCATACTCTCCTTAATCTTTCTGAAACAGAAAAAAAATCTAGTACTTAAAAAGTAGAACCTCCACAAACACTCAAAGGGCAGCAGGATAATTGTGTTGAAAGCCTCAGATTCGACCAGCCTTTTTTGAATGTATACCGTATCTCTTAAATGTCCGTCTAGGTTGAACTCGCCACTGAAACTGCTCTCTCCACAGAAGCTTTGCATTTAAAGAGCTAATAAAATATTTAGATCAATATTTTGTGACTAATTATTTACTTATGTGGCAAGTATCCATGTAATAAGCGGGATAATGTACATCCAGCTGCTTGTTTAGAATAAACCCCTTCAGCAGGGGTGTGTGTGTGTGTGTGTGTGTGTGTGAGAGAGAGAGAGAGAGAGAGAGAGAGATCTCAGAATAAACCCCCTTCAGGAAGTACTGATCCTGATCACCCTGTCGGGTTTATTCTGAGATAAGAACCGGCTGGATGTACATTATCTCTTACTTATTTCACTACATTAGTTCCAGTATTCTCTGATCTCTGCTGACCTGGTGAAATATGAAGTGGCCTCGAGCTCAGAGTCGTGTGGCCGCAGGTTATTGTGAACATACTGAAGATCCCGGACATCCTTCATATCAGGCATTCCGGCCTCCAGCATCTACACACACACACACCGTCAGATTACAGAAGAAGTCAGTGAAGTGAGGCTGATGTGTGTGTGTGGTGTGTGTGTGTGTGTGTGTGTGTCTCTCACCGGCTGAAGGAGGATGAGCAGCAGTGGTGTGTGTTTGTGTGTGTGTGTGTGTGTCTCTCACCGGCTGCAGGAGGCTGAGCAGCAGTGGTGTGTGTGTGTGTGTGTCTCACCAGCTGCAGGAGGCTGAGCAGCAGTGGTGTGTGTGTGAGTGTGTGTGTCTCACCGCAGGAGGCTGAGCAGCAGTGGGGTGTGTGTATGTGTGTGTCTCACCGGCTGCAGGAGGCTGAGCAGCAGTGGGGTGTGTGTGTGTGTGTGTCTCACCGGCTGCAGGAGGCTGAGCAGCAGTGGTGTGTGTGTGCGCAGGCTGTTGTAAGCGTTACAGCACAGCTCGACGAACCGATGAAAGCGCTGAGGGTTCTCGCCGCCGCCTGTGATGAAGCGCTGCATCTCTGGCGTGAAGATGAAGGGCGTTCGGTCTCTGCATTCACAAACACATGCTTCTTTCATAAGGGTTTTCTTTCGATTACTCAAAGACATCGAGACAAGAGAACAAACACTCGCCTCCTGATGCTGCCAAACTTCTGCACGTTTCCCATGATCTTCCCGAAGTCAATGTGGAACATGTGGCCGCTGTGTTTGATCATGATGTTGTCGTTGTGACGGTCACAGATGCCCAGAACAAACGTCACGACACACCAGCCGGCACACGAGTGGAGGAAGTTCAGCACAGCCTGAGGGAAGGATAGTGTGTGTGTGAGAGATTTGAGGTCAGTGTGTGTGTGTGTGTGTGTGTGTGTGTGTGTGTGTGTGTGTGTTTGTTTCTGCTCTCGCTGTCTGTATGACAGCTGTACATTCATTTATTTCCACTTAGTTTATTTTGCGCATTGATTTTCACAGTAAGAAAATTACAAGTTAAAACATTTGGTATCAATATTTTACGTGAGCAGCGATGCTCTTGAAACAACGCCAATTTCGCAAGTATTTACACTTATTTTCACAGTCAAACAGAAAATATAGATTGCAGAAATAAACATGTTATTTTTTTTATAGTACTGATCCGTCACCTTCTCGTAGTCCTCTTTAGTCTTGTTCCTCATGTGGAACCACTTCTCTAAGGTGTCTTCCCTCAGCGCTCCGGATAAACCCCATTCCTGATGGATCGTCGCCAGAGTCACTGCGTCCTGCACCACTTCCACCAGACCTGAATACAGTCAAACCAGTGTTAAGAGTTAACACACACACACTTACTTATACTCACACTCACACTCCTCACTCACTCATACACCTCACTCACTCATACTCCTCACACACACTCCTCACTCACTCATACTCCTCACTCACACACACTCCTCACTCACTCATACTCCTCACTCACTCACACTCCTCACGCTCCTCACTCACTCACGCTCCTCACGCTCCTCAATCACTCACGCTCCTCACGCTCCTCACTCACTCACGCTCCTCACGCTCCTCACTCACTCACGCTCCTCACGCTCCTCACTCACTCACGCTCCTCACTCACTCACGCTCCTCACTCACTCACGCTCCTCACTCACTCACGCTCCTCACGCTCCTCACTCACTCACGCTCCTCACTCACTCACGCTCCTCACTCACTCACGCTCCTCACTCACACTCGCTCCTCACTCACACTCGCTCCTCACTCACTCACGCTCCTCACTCACTCACGCTCCTCACTCACTCACTCACGCTCCTCACTCACTCACTCACGCTCCTCACTCACTCACTCACGCTCCTCACTCACTCACTCACTCACACTCACTCACTCACTCACACTCACTCACGCTCCTCACTCACTCACTCACACTCCTCACTCACTCACACTCCTCACTCACTCACACTCCTCACTGACTCACTCACTCACACTCCTCACTCACACTCCTCACTCACACTCCTCACTCACACTCCTCACTCACACTCCTCACTCACACTCCTCACTCACACTCCTCACTCACACTCCTCACTCACTCACACTCCTCACTCACTCACTCACACTCCTCACTCACTCACTCACACTCCTCACTCACTCACTCACACTCCTCACTCACTCACTCACACTCCTCACTCACTCCTCACTCACTCACACTCACTCACACTCACTCCTCACTCACACTCACACTCACTCCTCACTCACACTCACTCCTCACTCACACTCACCACTCACACTCCTCACTCACACTCCTCACTCACTCTCTCACACTCCTCACTCACTCACTCACACTCCTCACTCACTCACTCACACTCCTCACTCACTCACTCACACTCCTCACTCACTCTCCTCACTCACTCACACTCCTCACTCACTCACTCACACTCCTCACTCACTCACTCACACTCCTCACTCACTCACTCACACTCCTCACTCACTCCTCACTCACTCCTCACTCACTCACAATCACTCCTCACTCACACTCACTCCTCACTCACACTCACTCCTCACTCACACTCACTCCTTACTCACTCCTCACTCACACTCACCACTCACACTCCTCACTCACTCTCTCACACTCCTCACTCACTCTCTCACACTCCTCACTCACTCTCTCACTCACACTCCTCACTCACTCACTCACACTCCTCACTCACTAACACTCACACTCCTCACTCACTCACTCCTCACTCCTCACTCACTCACACTCCTCACTCTCTCACACTCCTCACTCACTCACACTCCTCACTCACTCACACTCACACTCCTCACTCACTCACACTCACTCACACTCACACTCCTCACTCACTCACACTCCTCACTCACTCTGCTCACTCACTCACTCACACTGCTCACTCACTCACTCACACTGCTCACTCACTCACTCACACTGCTCACTCACTCAGGCTCCTCACTCACGCTCCTCACTCACTCACGTTCCTCACTCACTCACTCACGCTCCTCACTCACTCACTCACGCTCCTCACTCACGCTCCTCACTCACGCTCCTCACTCACGCTCCTCACTCACGCTCCTCACTCACCTCACTCACTCACCTCACTCACTCACTCACACTCACGCTCCTCACTCACTCACACTCACGCTACTCACTCACTCACACTCACGCTCCTCACTCACGCTCCTCACTCACACTCACGCTCCTCACTCACACTCACGCTCCTCACTCACACTCACGCTCCTCACTCACACTCACGCTCCTCACACACGCTGCTCGCTCCTCACTCACGCTCGCTCCTCACTCACGCTCGCTCCTCACTCACGCTCGCTCCTCACTCACGCTCGCTCCTCACTCACGCTCGCTCCTCACTCACTCCCGCTCCTCACTCACTCACTCACGCTCCTCACTCACTCCTCACTCACTCCTCACTCACTCACACTCACTCACACTCACTCACACTCACTCCTCACTCACACTCACTCCTCACTCACTCACACTCACCACTCACACTCCTCACTCACTCTCTCACACTCCTCACTCACTCACTCACACTCCTCACTCACTAACACTCACACTCCTCACTCACTCACACTCCTCACTCACTCACTCCTCACTCACTCCTCACTCACACTCCTCACTCACTCACACTCCTCACTCTCTCACACTCCTCACTCTCTCACACTCCTCACTCTCTCACACTCCTCACTCACTCACACTCCTCACTCACTCACACTCACACTCCTCACTCAATCACACTCACTCACACTCACACTCCTCACTCACTCACACTCACACTCCTCACTCACTCACTCACACTGCTCACTCACTCACTCACACTGCTCACTCACTCACGCTCCTCACTCACTCACGCTCCTCACTCACTCACGCTCCTCACTCACTCACGCTCCTCACTCACTCACGCTCCTCACTCACTCACTTTCCTCACTCACTCACTCACGCTCCTCACTCACTCACTCTCGCTCCTCACTCACTCACTCACGCTCCTCACTCACTCACACTCACGCTCCTCACTCACTCACACTCACGCTCCTCACTCTCACGCTCCTCACTCACTCACACTCACGCTCCTCACTCACTCACACTCACGCTCCTCACTCACTCACACTCACGCTCCTCACTCACTCACACTCACGCTCCTCACTCACTCACACTCACGCTCCTCACTCACTCTCCTCACTCACTCACACTCACGCTCCTCACTCACACTCACGCTCCTCACTCACACTCACGCTCCTCACTCACGCTGCTCGCTCCTCACTCACGCTCGCTCCTCACGCTCGCTCCTCACGCTCGCTCCTCACTCACGCTCGCTCCTCACTCACGCTCGCTCCTCACTCACGCTCGCTCCTCACTCACGCTCGCTCCTCACTCACGCTCGCTCCTCACTCACGCTCGCTCCTCACTCACGCTCGCTCCTCACTCACGCTCGCTCCTCACTCACGCTCGCTCCTCACTCACGCTCGCTCCTCACTCACGCTCGCTCCTCACTCACGCTCCTCTCACTCACTCACGCTCCTCACTCCCGCTCCTCACTCACTCACGCTCCTCACTCACTCACACTCCTAACTCACTCACTCACACCTCACTCACACTCCTCTCACTCACTCACACTCCTCTCACTCACTCACACTCCTCTCACTCACTCACACTCCTCTCACTCACTCACACTCCTCTCACTCACTCACACTCCTCTCACTCACTCACACTCCTCTCACTCACTCACACTCCTCACTCACTCACACTCCTCACTCACTCACACTCCTCACTCACTCACACTCCTCACTCACTCACACTCCTCACTCTCCTCACTCACTCACTCACACTCCTCACTCACTCACTCACACTCCTCACTCACTCACTCACACTCCTCACTCACTCACTCACTCTCCTTACTCACTCACTCACTCACTCTCCTCACTCACTCCTCACTCACTCACTCACTCTCCTCACTCACTCCTCACTCACTCACACTCCTCACTCACTCACTCACACTCCTCACTCACTCACTCACACTCCTCACTCACTCACTCACACTCCTCACTCACTCACACTCCTCACTCACTCACACACTCACACTCCTCACTCACTCACGCTCCTCACTCACTCACGCTCCTCACTCACTCACGCTCCTCACTCACTCACGCTCCTCACTCACTCACTCACACTCCTCACTCACTCACTCACACCTCACTCACTCACACCCCTCTCACTCACTCACACTCACGCTCCTCACTCACTCACACTCACGCTCCTCACTCACTCACACTCACGCTCCTCACTCACTCACACTCACGCTCCTCACTCACTCACACTCACGCTCCTCACTCACACTCACGCTCCTCACTCACGCTCCTCACTCACGCTGCTCGCTCCTCACTCACGCTCGCTCCTCACGCTCGCTCCTCACTCACGCTCGCTCCTCACTCACGCTCGCTCCTCACTCACGCTCGCTCCTCACTCCCGCTCCTCACTCACTCACACTCCTCACTCACTCACTCACACCTCACTCACACTCCTCTCACTCACTCACACTCCTCTCACTCACTCACACTCCTCTCACTCACTCACACTCCTCTCACTCACTCACACTCCTCTCACTCACTCACACTCCTCTCACTCACTCACACTCCTCTCACTCACTCACACTCCTCTCACTCACTCACACTCCTCACTCACTCACACTCCTCACTCACTCACACTCCTCACTCTCCTCACTCACTCACTCACACTCCTCACTCACTCACTCACACTCCTCACTCACTCACTCACTCTCCTTACTCACTCACTCACTCACTCTCCTCACTCACTCCTCACTCACTCACTCACTCTCCTCACTCACTCCTCACTCACTCACACTCCTCACTCACTCACTCACACTCCTCACTCACTCACACACTCACGCTCCTCACTCACTCACGCTCCTCACTCACTCACGCTCCTCACTCACTCACTCACACTCCTCACTCACTCCCTCACACCTCACTCACTCACACCCCTCTCACTCACTCACACTCCTCACTCACTCACTCACACACCTCTCACTCACTCACACCCCTCTCACTCACTCACACTCCTCACTCACTCACTCACACTCCTCACTCACACTCCTCACTCACACTCCTCACTCACACTCCTCACTCCTCACTCACACTCCTCACTCACACTCCTCACTCACACTCCTCACTCACACTCCTCACTCACACTCCTCACTCACACTCCTCACTCACTCACTCACACTCCTCACTCACTCACTCACTCACTCACACTCCTCACTGACTCACTCACTCACACTCCTCACTGACTCACTCACTCACACTCCTCACTGACTCACTCACTCACACTCCTCACTGACTCACTCACTCACACTCCTCACTGACTCACTCACTCACACTCCTCACTGACTCACTCACTCACACTCCTCACTGACTCACTCACACTCCTCACTGACTCACTCACACTCCTCACTCACTCACTCACACTCCTCACTCACTCACTCACACTCCTCACTCACTCACTCACACTCCTCACTCACTCACTCACACTCCTCACTCACTCACACTCACACTCCTCACTCTCCTCACTCACTCACTCACTCACTCACTCTCCTCACTCACTCATACTCCTCATACTAGGCTTTTAACCCACACGAGTAAAAGGGCACATATTACTCCAGTTTTATCTTCACTTCATTGGCTACCAGTGAAATTAAGAATACAGTTCAAAATTTTGGTCTTAACTTTTAGAGCCCTTCAAGGACAGGCACCCCCATACATCTCCGACCTGATACAGCTGCGTACATCCTCACGTAGTCTGAGATCAACAGGCCAGAGACTATTAGTTGTCCCCCTTACACATTTTAAAAGAAGGTGGGGACCGTTCATTCCAAGTCGTTGCACCCAGGTTGTGGAACGCTTTGCCTCATTCCATACGCGGCTTGGATTGTGTGGAAAAATTTAAAAGTCAGCTGAAAACTCTGCTTTTTAAAGAGGCTTTTAACTAGTTTGTAGGGTGGTTAGGCTGGTCTAATGTGTACATTTTTATTTTTTTTATTTGATTTATTTATTTTGTTTTTGTGATGCAATGCATTTATGAGAGTTGTTAACCCTCTGAGGTCGGCTATCGCGCGGGCGCGATAGTCTTGCTTTTTTTCTTATCAGTGCAAAAGAAACTCAAAATACTCTGTTGATTTGGATCTTACATATAAGTGTTAGACATCATTCGATCCTGTTAAGTGTCTATTATTTTTCTGTATACTCACAATACAAACAAATTGTTGTGCTTTTTTGTCAAATAAAGAAAAACAAACATTATGCGAGTTTTGCGTTCTCTCTGTCAGTGCAGTCCATTCTGAATCGCGTCCGAAAATTAACTATAACTCCGCAAATACTTTTCATACAGGCAAGAGAGTTTTTTCTTTATGAAGCTTGAATTCTCTTCTTTTCAATGAAGTAATTTATATAAAAAAAACAAATATTCTCAGTTTATGTAATCTGTATGAAAAGAGAGTATGTCAGTATTTTCCCCCCCCAGCTCATTACACTTAATTACGCGTTAATCTGACACGCCCACGGAGGACGCGCGCTATTCAAACGCAAATGATCTGAGGCAAGCCATGCAAACGGTTAACGCCCACATCAGCTGGATAAAACATCCAGTTTAATAAGAATCTTGTAGACTACTTACCTCGTCTTGCTGCGCTGTTATCTTAATAATCCTGGAAAAGTTACCTCAGAAGTGCTCAGAATAAGGACCATGGATTCAGCTGATGAAGTAAGTTATTTATTCTTAAGTGCTTTGTTCTAATCGCGTTATTGTATAGTGTACGTAAACGGCACAAAGACTGTTTAAATAAGAATTGCGTGTCTGTGTGTGAATGAATGAATGAATGGCACAGACGCGCGCGCGATGTTACTACAGCTGTCCATCGCATCTGTGCCGTTCATTCACTCTCGCTCCTACATTAGTAAACGTTATTTTTACATGAACACATCCAAACTATATAGCCTACTGAGATTTCTTCTAATCGCGATATAGTGTCTGTAATGACAACATTTCGTTAACTAGTTTTGGATAGTTTATAAAGTTTTATAAAATAGACATCAAATAAGCTTTTGTTAGACAGTTTCTGCTCATATGTTAAATATATACAGCTAGTAGGCTATGTTTTGTCACAAATAAACTAATCAACTGTTATAGTGCTTGTTCTAATGCAAGCTATATCAAAATAATGAATCCTTAACTTTGAAATACCTATGAAAATAAAATGTGTTGGCCTACTTTAAAAAATAATACTTTATATTTAACATATGAGCAGTAACTGTCTAACAAAAGCTTATTTGATGTCTATTTTATAAAACTTTATAAACTATCCAAAACTAGTTAACGAAATGTTGTCATTACAGACACTATATCGCGATTAGAAGAAATCTCAGTAGGCTATATAGTTTGGATGTGTTCATGTAAAAATAACGTTTACTAATGTAGGAGCGAGAGTGAATGAACGGCACAGATGCGATGGACAGCTGTAGTAACATCGCGCGCGCGTCTGTGCCATTCATTCATTCACACACAGACACGCAATTCTTATTTAAACAGTCTTTGTGCAGTTTACTTACACTATACAATAACGCGATTAGAACAAAGCACTTAAGAATAAATAACTTACTTCATCAGCTCTTAACGCATTATAGTCCTTCACGTCTATTGCGATCTCAAAATTCGGGCCAGTTGATAATACCTAGAATATCAAAATCGACTGCGGGCGGTAGATCCTTTTCCTATTTAGCACCAAAACTTTGGAACAGTCTTCCTACCATTGTCCGGGAAGCAGAGACACTCTGTCAGTTCAAAGCTAGACTAAAAACACATCTCTTTGACCTAGCATACACATAATATATTATAGACTTCTATAACTCAATGTTAGGCTGCATAGATTAGGTCAGCCGGAACTGGGAACACTTCCCTTAAATCCTGATGTACTCGTTACATCATCATAAGAAGAATGGCATCTACGCTAATTTTAGTGTCTTTGTTTATCCCGAGGTTTTCCCGCAGCCGACCGGATCCAGGCCGTATCCAGATCTGACTAGGAGCTTTGCCTGGACCCCGATGACAACGCAGTGCTGAAGTGCCAACTAGCCTCTCCCTATGGAGGATCCCTTTCCCACTCTACAGATAAAATGTTGTGATTCCGGTTCGCGTACCCACCCCGAAGTGATAAAATAAAACAAAATTCTGTATCAAATTACAGTTACTGTAAATCCGGCCTCTAGTTCATAAACGCCAGAGGAGAACTGGCCCCCGACTGAGCCTGGGTTCTCCCAAGGTTTTTTTTTTCTCCATTAGGTCACCTGATGGAGTTTTAGGACACCAGTAGGTCACTTGATGGAGTTTTTCGGTTCCTTGCCACTGTTGCCTTTGGCTTGTTCAGTTGGGGATATTCAAAATAATTAGCCAAGCATTAATACCATTGATCAGCCCTACCAAACGTGGATGTTTTTTCACTAAGAAACAAACATTGTTATGTTATTTGATTGATATTGTGCAGCTGCTTTGATGCAATTTATATTGTGAAAAGCGCTATATAAATACACTTGACTTGACTTGACTTGATAAGACATATATGGAAAAAGAAAATTTTCTTTTCAAGATGTTTTGAACCAATTCTGTAGAATGGCCCATATAGCCTATTTGACCAGGATTTGTTTCCAGGTGTGACTATAAATATGCTTTTGACTTTCATTTATGTTTTGATTGTGTATGTATATATATATATATGTGTGTGTGTGTGTGTGTGTGTGTGTGTGTGTGTATGTATGTATATTTTTGATATATATATATTGTCCTTGCATTCTTTCTTGTGTGACACCCCTGAGTAAAAGGCTCATTAGTATGCAGTCTGCTCATTAGTATGCAGTCTGCTCAGGTGAGAACTGCCTAATTATTCATGATGGGGTTGGGCCGTTCACGCCCATCTGCATACTGACTTCCCAGACAAAAAAATGTTTTTCACAATTTAAAACAATCTATTGTTTTATGTGAATGATAATGCAGGATGATTTTCAGATCATTTTGAAGCAAAAACTCTAGGCGACAACATCCATTAGTCAAAAGTCTTGTGGACAGATATTTAGTATGTGTTTTGTGGCCTTAAACTTTAAAGTTTATTTTTTAGTTTTTCAATAACCACGCATAAACAATATTCTCTCAAAAATTCAAACATGTACATTTATGTTGCTCACATATTATGGTAGCCCTGTTTGTGCTATATAGAGTGAATTTACACCTTTGCCATTAACATGTTTATAAATAACTGAAAAAAACACAAATGTAAGGGCTTGTCAGAACATCCCAATGGCCCCAAAAACACCTCAGACCCCAGAGGGTTAAGGTTTTCTTTTGTTGTGAAGCACTTTGTGATCTTCATCTGAGAAAAGTGCTATACAAATACATTTTACTTACTTACTCCTCACACTCTCTCACACTCTCTCACACTCTCTCACACTCTCTCACACTCTCTCACACTCTCTCACACTCTCTCACACTCCCATACGCTCTCATACGCTCTCATACGCTCTCATACGCTCTCATACGCTCTCATACTCACACACACACTCATACTCTCGTGCTCTCGCGCACTCACACCCTCGCGCACTCGCACCCTTGCGCACTCGAGAAAATCAAATATTTGACAAGAATCGAAAGTACTAATGCCATATACTAAGTAAAGGATGTAATACATCAGTACGATTATAACAGACTGACCTCGATCTCACAAACACTGACCTCGATCTCTGCCAGCAGAAAGGCATCTGTATGTGACCATGCGCATGTCCAGCCGCTCGAGCCTCCACATGCGGTCCAGGACACGTACGATCTGCAGCACCAGCATGTCCTGCCGCAGGTTCTCTCCGCTCTGAAACACACACTCCGCTCAGCCGGACTGAAACCACAGCACACAACACTCCGCTCAGCCGGACTGAAACAACAGCACACACTCCACTCAGCCGAACAGAAACAATAGCACACACACATCCAGACACACACTCCGCTCAGCCGAACTGAAACAATAGCGCACACACACACACCCCGCTCAGCCGGACTGAAACAATAGCGCACACACACACACCCCGCTCAGCCGGACTAACACTGAAACTGCTGAAGACCCTCGTACCTTGCAGATGACGCTGTAGTTTCGTCCCAGCGGGTCGGCGGTGATGAAGGACACTTCCACAGGAGCTGCGTTTGAGTTATAAACCTTAAAAGCCTGAGAGAGACACACACAGGGTTTCTTATGATTTACACAAAACAAACACTACATCACTAACACTGTCAGATCCTCCATATCTCTAGCTCACATCCAGAGAACATGCCGGATATTAACCTCAGCGAACTGGGAAAGTTCTCTCAAAGTTATGAAAAAATTAATTCAGTTATCTGGCCTTTAACAATGTTCTCTAAACATTATCACAAAAACATTATTTATACATGAGCGCTTCATGGAGTTTCATGGAAAATGTAACGTTTTTAAATGTTTCTACTTGTTTCAGAACATTCAGAAAAAACGTTTATATGAACATTAGCAAAACGTTCTTATAACATGTTTTTGTTCACTGGGAAACCCCTTCACAACTGGATCTTATTGAACTGGAAAAGTGCAGATCATCATAAATCTTCCATTTATGACTAAATTATTAGAAATCAAGTCAAGAAGTCAAGTTTGCTCAGTTATGTTTTCAGACCCCATCATAGCAGAGACTTCACTTTTAAAATTACACAAAAAACTTGCTTTTCACTGACAGTTTCACCAGATCTGACATTTCTACAGATCACAACATTCTCCAGATAGAGATTCCAAGTGTTATAATTCCTCTGATCCTGATCATAATATTGAGCAGATGCAAGATCATCCATTTTTTTAACCATATTTTACTGACATACAAAACAACAAAGAAAAGTTCATAACTGATTAAAGATTGTAAAGTATCGGGGATTATTGAATGATTAAAGTTCAGTAAAAGTCAGAACATATGCACAGGGTTTGACCTCTGAACTCTGAGTCTGAACCCTGCGTCTGTTCCACTAATGCACAGTAAATCTCACGAATGCGCTTACCTCTATATTCACACCCTTGACCTCGACCGCCGGGTCTAACGGAAGCCTGCAGGACTGACCATCAGAGAAAAAGCTGGCAATCTTCCATCGCTCTCTGCGAAACACATCCTGCACAGACACAACACTTCAGCACTAAAGCGGTGTGTGTGTGTGTGTGTGTGTATGTTCCAGCTCACACCTTTCTCCTGTGTTTGTCCGCAGTGTGTAATCTCTGGGCCAGGTGTGTGAGCAGATCCATCAGTCGACTCTCCCGCTGCAGCTCGAGTCTCAGCGCACGTCCACAGCAGTGCTTCAGCGCTGACAGAACCTTACTGATCCAGCTCTTATAGAGCCAGTCCTCCAGAGCGTCCAGCAGCAGCCTACACACACACACACACACACACACACACACACACACACACACACACTATTGACTCTTTTTCAGCATGTTAGACACAGTTGCTCCTTTGCGCTTAAAGATTAAAAAAAATAGTCCAACGACGTTGTACAACGAGCACCCTTGAAAAATTGAGAAAATTGGAGCGAAGCTGGAAGAAAGAAAACTAAACTAGAGGTATTTCACATTTTGTGGAGAGACAGCATTATTGTATACAGAAAGGACTTTAAAGCTGCTAGATCTGCTTATTTTTCTACCCTCTTAGAAGAAAATAGAAGAAAAGAACACAACCCTAGGTATTTATTTGAAATAGTGGCTAAATTAACAACAAATAAAGCTTCAATCCCAGACGTTTCCAAGCAACACAGCAGTAATGACTTTATGAACTTCTTCACTTACAAGATTGATATTATTAGAAAGAAAATTATAACTATGCAACCGTCTACTACAGCATCGCATCAGGGAGTGTGTTGTAGTCTCCCTGAGGAAACATTCCATTCATTCATTTCTATAGGAGAGGAAGAATTTTCTAAAGTTGTTAAAGCATCTAAATCAACAACTTGTATGTTAGACCCTATACCGACTAAGCTACTGAAAGAGATGCTTCCAGATGTCACAGATCCTCTTCTAAATATCATTAATTCATCTTTGTCGTTAGGACACACACCAGTCCACCAGCAACCTGCACACACACACACACCTGAGGCAACATGATGATTACCAAAATATGTGAGGGGAAAAAAGGCAACAAATAAATCGCCCAAAAGTCTCCTGCAACCAGCACACTAAGAGTTGATAGGCTACAGCTTGGTAATTCATTCAGGACAGTAAAAAGTGCTAAAGCGTAGCTAATAGTGTGTGTGTGTGTGTGTGTGTGTCCGCACCAGTACAGCTGCTGAGCGATACGGATACAGTGCAGGGATCTGGAGAGTAGCAGCGTCACCAGCGGCCCGTCAAAGTCCCACTCCATCTTCAGAGCCTGAGGAGGAACACACACATCCGGATACACAACTACAACACTGATCAGCACCGGTTTTGAAAAGCGCAGTGTGTGTGTGTGTGTGTGTGTGTGTGTGTGTGTGTGTGTGTGTGCGTGTGTGTGTGTGTGCAGGTGTTTGAAAAGTGCTGTGTGTGTGTGTGTGTGTGTGTGTGCAGGTGTTTGAAAAGTGCTGTGTGTGTGTGTGTGTGCAGGTGTTTGAAAAGTGCTGTGTGTGTGTGTGCAGCTGTTTGAAATGTGCTGTGTGTGTGTGTGCAGGTGTTTGAAAAGTGCTGTGTGTGTGTGTGTGTGAATGTGTGTGCAGGTGTTTGCAGAATGAATCACAACACTGATCACGGAGGAGCAATGAACGTGTATTTGCATGAGTTTGATCACATGTGTGTGTATGCATCTCAGATATGTGTATTTACAGGTGTGTGAGTGGCCTCTCAGATGTGTGTTTACGTGTGTGTGTGTGGCCTCTCAGATGTGTGTTTACGTGTGTGTGTGTGGCCTCTCAGATGTGTGTTTACGTGTGTGAGTGGCCTCTCAGATGTGTGTTTACGTGTGTGTGTGTGTGGCGTCTCAGATGTGTGTTTACAGGTGTGTGTGTGTGGCGTGTCAGATGTGTGTTTACAGGTGTGTGTGTGTGGCGTCTTAGATGTGTTTACAGTTTTGTGTGTGTGTGTGTGTGGCGTCTCAGATGTGTTTACAGGCGTGTGTGTGCGTTTCAGATGTGTGTTAACAGGCTTGTGTGTGCGTCTCAGATGTGTGTTTACAAGTGTGTGTGTGTGTGTGTGAGTTTTCTGTTTACAGGTGTGTGTACGTCTCAGATGTGTGTTTACAGGTGTGTGTGTGTGTGTGTGTGTGTGTGTGTTTACTGTTATCAGGTGTGGGTTTACTGTTTACAGGTGTGTGTGTGTGTGTGTGTGTGTGTGTGTGTGTGTGTGTGTGTGTGTGTGTGTGTGTTTACTGTTCACAGGTGTGTGTGTGTGTGTGTGTGTGTTTACAGGCGTGTGTGCATCTCACCTGCACAAGTTGTGGCAGAAACTCCTCCAGTTGACTGTCACACATCAGCTGGAAACGCTGCACAGCCACTGAACGCACAAACTGGTCATGAAACCTGAAATATCGTCACATCACACTAAACCCGTCAGAAAAACAGCAGGAACACAGTAAAGTGTGTGTGTGTGTGTGTGTGTGTGTGTGGCCTGGTAAACCCTACGTTATGGGGACAAAATGTCCCCAAAAGGATGGCAATATCCGAAATCCTTGTTTGTGTGGGGACATTTTTTGGTCCCCATGAGGAAATCAGCTTATAAATCATACTAAGTGATGTTGTTTGAAAATGTAAAAATGCAGAATGTTTCCTGTGATGGGTAGGTTTAGGGATAGGGTTAGTGTAAGGGAATAGAATATACAGTCTGTACAGTATAAAAATCATTATGTCTATGGAAAGTCCCCATAAAACATGAAAACACAACATGTGTGTGTGTGTGTGTGTCCTGTTGAGCAGCAACTACAGACGCTTTATAGATAAGACTGTATTGACAAGTTGATAACTCCACTGTACTGATAAATCACACAACAGGATCTGAAATTTTTTTTTTGATGAAATAATCATAAATAATCATAGTACACACCTGTCTTGACTGATTAACTCAGCTGTAAATCTCAGCTGTTCTCTTTCAAGCATACGCTTCGGTGTCTCACTATGGGATACGCCCCTTCCGCGTATTCCTCAGAAGCCCTTTTACATAACGCTGCCCCAATTGGCTGGCAGACATGACGTAGTGTCTGGGAGTGGCTACCCCACCCCTCAGTATAAGAGGAGCAACACAACGTCAAAAACCTCTTCTCGCTTTACACCAGAAGCCTACAAACTTCTGGACAAATTACTGGCCACCACGCCGTTTTTCGCCTGGCTCCTTCGATTATCATTCCAGCCGATTGTTAGACGCGATGGCTGCAGCAATGCAGACAATCCTGGCTAGTGAGGGAGAATCTGTGCGACTCTGTTCATGAGGGAACAAAATATCATGAAATATGCTCAATTGGCGAAGAGGAAGACTTCGAGGACTCTCTATTCCTCCCCCCTGCGCACCAGGCACAACTCCTCGCTGCCGCGGGATCCATGGAAGAGCCGGACGGGCACCATCCTCCCAGCTTCTCAGTGTTGATCTGCAAGATGTGTGCAAACGCGCTGCTGGGAAACTAAATATTCCGTGGCCGACGTGGTAGCAGAGACTGCAAAGGGTAAGAGGCTACAGAGAGCGAAACGGCAGCACGACAGCTCCTTCCTGTTTTTCCAGAGCTCCTAGAGGAGGTCGCGGTTACGTGAAAAGACAAGCCGTTTACCAGCAAGATGCCCGTGCAGGGTGGCTCCGTTCTCGATGTGGAGGGGATGGAGTCATCATTTGTCTTCTCCAAATGCCCCCCATGGAGCCATTAGTTGCCAGGCACTTGCAACCAAAGCACACGGCGGCTGCAAATCCGACGTTGCCATCTAAAGCTGACCGCTTCCAGTCGTGCATGACGGAACGTGCTTATAAAGCAGTCGCGCTCTCTGTCAGGGCTATGAACACAATCTCTCTGCTGACCGCATACCAAGCGGAGCTGCAGGACGAAGTGTCTACCATGCCAGGTCAGACACACTAGGAAGAGATATGTGTTGGGATTTAGCACTGGTACTTGATGCTCTCTCGATGTCCCCATTTTAGCCACTGGACAAGATTGATTTAAAAATATTGCTGTTTAAGACGGCGCTGCTGTTAGCCTTGGCTTCGGCGAAACGCATAAGTGAGATTCACGCACTTTCGGTGCATTCAGCATGTACACAGTTCATGCCCGGGGATGCAGGGGTAGTTCTGAAGCCTAATCCTGCATTTATGCTCCAAATAGTTAATTCTATCACTCCTTTTGAGCTAAGAGCTTTCTATCCACCACCTTTTGCATCATAAGAACAGCAAAAGCTACATGAGTTGTGCCCAGTGTATGCTTTACGCATTTACACGGACAGAACCAGAGGGTTCAGGAAGAATGATCAGCTGTTCGTATCTTGGGTGAAAACCACGTACGGGGAAGCCGATTACTAAGCAGCGTTTGTCGCACTGGATAGTGGAGGCGATTTCATTGGCATATTCCAATAAGTGTCATGCGCCCCCAGCTGGTTTACTTGCACACTCAACAAGGGAAATGTCAACTTCGTGGCCTCTCTTTAAAGGAGTCACGATACAGGATATTTGCGAAGCGGCGACTTTTATCATGGATGGATGCACTTTTATGATGGATATGATGGATGGATGCACTTTTATGATGGATGGATGCACTTTTATGATGGATGGATGCACTTTTATGATGGATAGATACACTTGTCATACACACCTAGGATGGCTTAAGGTTGAGTAAATCATGGGCTAATTTTCATTTTTGGGTGAACTAACCCTTTAAGAAATGATACCCTAACCCTTATCTATTGAAGCTGTGACAGGTAAGAGAAACAGCACATACTCGTGGCTCAGGAGGAACAGGGCCTCCTCACAGCTGATGCCCCAGCGCTGCAGGATCCCGTAGATCTCGGGCTGGTCCTGCGGTCTCCACTGAGGAGCGCTGCCCAACACCAGGTGTAGGAGTGAGTTCCTTGAGCTGCACACCTGCCGTCTGCTCCACAGGAACACCTTCTCATTCTCAGTCAACCTGCGGGCGATCAACAAAGGAAGTGACATCAGTGACCACATCAGTGTCCACATCAGTGTCCACATTACCCGCAGGTTCAGGAGAGGGTTATCTTATACCTACAGCGACAGGCAGTGTTTCTGAGACACATCTGCTATTCTCTTCTGCAGCTCTTCACACGCCGGTTCACACGCCGGTTCACACGCCGGTTCACACGCCGGTTCACACGCCGCTTCACACGCCGCTTCACACGCCGCTTCACACGCCGGTTCACACGCAGGTTCACACGCAGGTTCACACGCAGGTTCACACGCAGGTTCACACGCAGGTTCACACGCAGGTTCACACGCAGGTTCACACGACGCAGGTTCACACGAAGGTTCACACGCAGGAGACTCAAGGACTGACCCGGGCCGTGCGGATGCTCGCTCGTATCGCCACTGCTCAGAGTCTGGGAAACCAAGCTTCACACACAAACACACATGAAGGAGGTTTCATTTATGAACTTAAGCCATAACAACATATACAATTATACTCTGGAATGAATCTCACAAAACATCTCAAGAGGAAGAAATGTAGTTGAATATGTTACATATACACATGTTCACTCATTAGGAAGAAAACACCCCTGTAAAACAGCTGGCTGTCAGTTATGTTATTTCAAGTTTAAAGGTACAAAAGGTGTAATATGATTGATCTTTTTTAATTTTTACCAGATGTTTTACAGGGGTGTGTAGACTTCTTATATAGAACGTGTGTGTGTGGTACTTATGTTTCCAGAGCACGTGTGTGTGTGCAACTGATGTTTCCAGAGCACGTGTGTGTGTGTACGGTACTGATGTTTCCAGAGCACGTGTGTGTGTGTGTACGGTACTGATGTTTCCAGAGCACGTGTGTGTGTGCGGTACTGATGTTTCCAGAGCACGTGTGTGTGTGTGTGTGCGGTACTGATGTTTCCAGAGCATGTGTGTGTGTGCGGTACTGATGTTTCCAGAGCACGTGTGTGTGTGTGGTACTGATGTTTCCAGAGCACGTGTGTGTGTGTGTGTGGTACTGATGTTTCCAGAGCACGTGTGTGTGTGTGCGGTACTGATGATTCCAGAGCATGTGTGTGTGTGCGGTACTGATATTTCCAGAGCACGTGTGTGTGTGTGTGTGGTACTGATGTTTCCAGAGCAGGTGTGTGTGTGTGCGGTACTGATGTTTCCAGAGCACGTGTGTGTGTGGTACTGATGTTTCCAGAGCACGTGTGTGTGTGTACGGTACTGATGTTTCCAGAGCACGTGTGTGTGTGTACGGTACTGATGTTTCCAGAGCACGTGTGTGTGTGTGCGGTACTGATGTGTCCAGAGCACGTGTGTGTGTGTACGGTACTGATGTTTCCAGAGCACGTGTGTGTGTGCGGTACTGATGTTTCCAGAGCACGTGTGTGTGTGTGTGTGAACGGTACTGATGTTTCCAGAGCACGTCTGTGTGTGCGGTACTGATGTTTCCAGAGCACGTGTGTGTGTGTGTGTGTGTGTGTGTGTGTGTGTGTGTGTGTGTGGTACTGATGTTTCCAGAGCACGTGTGTGTGTGTGCGGTACTGATGTTTCCAGAGCATGTGTGTGTGTGCGGTACTGATGTTTCCAGAGCTCGTGTGTGTGTGCGGTACTGATGTTTCCAGAGCATGTGTGTGTGTGCGGTACTGATGTTTCCAGAGCATGTGTGTGTGTGCGGTACTGATGTTTCCAGAGCACGTGTGTGTGTGTACGGTACTGATGTTTCCAGAGCACGTGTGTGTGTGTGTGTGCGGTACTGATGTTTCCAGAGCATGTGTGTGTGTGCGGTACTGATGTTTCCAGAGCACGTGTGTGTGTGTGTGTGTGTGTGTGCGGTACTGATGTTTCCAGAGCATGTGTGTGTGTGCGGTACTGATGTTTCCAGAGCACGTGTGTGTGTGTGTGTGTGCGGTACTGATGTTTCCAGAGCATGTGTGTGTGTGCGGTACTGATGTTTCCAGAGCATGTGTGTGTGTGCGGTACTGATGTTTCCAGAGCACGTGTGTGTGGTACAGATGTTTCCAGAGCACGTGTGTGTGTGTGCGGTACTGATGTTTCCAGAGCACGTGTGTGTGTGTGTGTGTGTGCGGTACTGATGTTTCCAGAGCATGTGTGTGTGTGCGGTACTGATGTTTCCAGAGCATGTGTGTGTGTGCGGTACTGATGTTTCCAGAGCACGTGTGTGCGCTACGGGCGAGCTGACCTGTAGAATGACCCCTGTGGGCTGCCGATGGTCGTGGGTCAGTGCTGATGACGGAGGGCACCTGGGCGACACCTGTGTGGACATGCTGAGCAGAACCGTGCCGTGAACCAGAGTCCTGTAACACACAACATCAATCACAGCAGCTCACAGAAACACGGCTCGAACCATGGCGGTCCAGAACCACAAATTCAGTAATTATGCATAAAAGTATTGACAGCTAAATGTACTCTTACTGTCACTGACACAAATTAAACAAGTACATCATGTTTACTAATGTGCTTTTACTGCAAAACAACACAAAACACGCAACAACTGTTTAAGAACAGCAGCATTTTCTGTATCTTTGGGATGGAAAAAAAAACCCTCCACAAAAATCCTGGTGGGACAGATAATTGTTGACAAAATTCACATTTATGATTAATATTTTGGTAAGTATATTGTTTATTTCTTGTGCGTTATTATTTTACGTGCTATATTGTTGTTGACAATATGTTTGACTTGAAATCATTTCATTATCATCTTTGTTATAATTTATTAAATCTAAAATCCTCGTTGTTACCAAACAATTTCATCTGTAGTTTTCGTGACAAGCACTGGAAAACTGTTCGAGTCAGCAGGAATGTGTGTTTGCGTTCGTGTACATGTGTGTGTAGAGCATCTGAGAAACAGCAGACCGATAGAAGACAACTAAGAGAAAGCAGTGCTTTATGAAAGAGCGTTTGATGGCATACTTGCTGTTGAAGAGAGGAAGGGCCGCCCAGCAGAGGAGCTCAGGGTTCCTGGACTGTTTTGAGCCCAATAGATGAAAAGTCAACATTGATTCATATGGCAGCTCTCTAACTGGAACAGGAAACACCAATCTGAAACACACACACAACAGAAACCGAAAAAACATATTTTACTGAAATGTCAGTCACTCAATCCCATGTTTTACAGCAGGGAGTTCGCTAGATAACTGAATCATAGAACACGTATCCTGATGTTTTATTTATCCAAATGAATAATCTTACCCTAAACTTGCTCACCATTTTGAGCATAATAAGAGTTTTCCAGCATGTAAACACCCAGATCACATCATTTAGTGAAGGTGGACATTAATTAAAACTATTTCTGCCATTATATTAAACAGGACCTGTTATGCTCTTTCTCAGAGTCTTGATGATGTTTCAGGCTCTACTAGAACAGGTTTTCCTGCTGTAATGTTGATTATTTCCTCATATTCTCCATTGTTGCGGCTCCTCTCTTCAGTCTGTCAGTAACGCTCTGTTTACTTCCTGTCTCTTTGAAGCCCCTCCTTCTGAAAAGCACACTGTGCTCTGATTGGTCGGCTGAATCAGTGTGTTGTGATTGGTCGAGAGCTTCGAGTGTGTTTGGGAAATATACCGCCCTTTAACCATAACCGCCAGT
>CM060633.1:332500-335000 GCA_030578275.1 Meda fulgida | reverse complement strand
TGGGTGTGTGTGTTCTGCACTGGTGTGTGGGTGTGTTCTGCACTGGTGTGTGGGTGTGTTCTGCACTGGTGTGGGTGTGTTCTGCACTGGTGTGGGTGTGTTCTGCACTGGTGTGTGGGTGTTCTGCACTGGTGTGTGGGTATTCTGCACTGGTGTGTGGGTGTTCTGCACTGGTGTGTGGGTGTTCTGCACTGGTGTGTGGTGTGTGGGTGTTCTGCACTGGTGTGTGGTGTGTGGGTGTTCTGCACTGGTGTGTGGTGTGTGGGTGTTCTGCACTGGTGTGTGGTGAGTGGGTGTTCTGCACTGGTGTGTGGTGAGTGGGTGTTCTGCACTGGTGTGTGGGTGTTCTGCACTGGTGCGTGTGTGTGTGTGTGTGTGTGTTCTGCACTGGTGTGTGGGTGTGTTCTGCACTGGTGTGTGGGTGTGTTCTGCACTGGTGTGTGGGTTTTCTGCACTGGGGTGTAGGTGTTCTGCACTGGAGTGTGTGTGTGTGTGTGTGTGTGTGTGTGTGTGTGTGTTCTGCACTGGTGTGTGTGTGTGTGTTCTGCACTGGTGTGTGGGTGTGTTCTGCACTGGTGTGTGGGTGTGTGTGTTCTGCACTGGTGTGTGGGTGTGTGTGTTCTGCACTGGTGTGTGTGTGTGTGTGTGTGTGTGTGTGTGTGTGTGTGTGTGTGTGTGTTCTGCACTGGTGTGTGTGTGTGTTCTGCACTGGTGTGTGTGTGTGTGTGTGTGTGTGTTCTGCACTGGTGTGTGTGTGTGTGTGTGTGTGTTCTGCACTGGTGTGTGTGTGTGTGTGTGTGTGTGTGTGTGTGTGTGTGTTCTGCACTTGTGTGTGTGTGTGTGTGTGTGTGTGTGTGTGTTGTGCACTGGTGTGTGTGTGTGTTCTGCACTGGTGTGTGTGTGTGTGTGTGTGTGTGTGTTCTGCACTGGTGTGTGTGTGTGTGTTCTGCACTGGTGTGTGTGTGTGTGTGTGTGTGTGTGTGTGTGTGTGTGTGTGTGTTCTGCACTGGTGTGTGTGTGTGTGTGTGTGTTCTGCACTGGTGTGTGTGTGTGTGTGTGTTCTGCACTGGAGTGTGTGTGTGTGTGTTCTGCACTGGTGTGTGTGTGTGTGTGTGTGTGTGTTCTGCACTTGTGTGTGTGTGTGTGTGTGTGTGTGTGTGTTGTGCACTGGTGTGTGTGTGTGTTCTGCACTGGTGTGTGTGTGTGTGTGTGTGTGTTCTGCACTGGTGTGTGTGTGTGTGTGTTCTGCACTGGAGTGTGTGTGTGTGTGTTCTGCACTGGAGTGTGTGTGTGTGTGTGTGTGTGTGTTCTGCACTGGAGTGTGTGTGTGTGTGTGTGTGTGTGTGTGTGTGTTCTGCACTGGTGTGTGTGTGTGTGTGTGTGTGTGTGTGTGTGTGTGTGTGTTCTGCACTGGTGTGTGTGTGTGTGTGTGTGTGTGTTCTGCACTGGTGTGTAGGTGTTCTGCACTGGTGTGTAGGTGTTCTGCACTGGTGTGTAGGTGTTCTGCACTGGTGTGTGTGTGTGTGTGTGTGTGTGTGTGTGTGTGTTCTGAGCGGGTGTGTGTGTGTGTGTGTGTGTGTGTGTGTGTGTTCTGCACTGGTGTGTGTGTGTGTGTGTGTGTGTGTTCTGCACTGGTGTGTGTGTGTGTGTGTGTGTGTGTGTGTGTTCTGCACTGGTGTGTGTGTGTGTGTGTGTGTGTTCTGCACTGGTGTGTGTGTGTGTGTGTGTGTGTGTGTGTGTGTGTGTTCTGCACTGGAGTGTGTGTGTGTGTGTTCTGCACTGAGGTGTGTGTGTGTGTGTGTGTGTGTTCTGCACTGGTGTGTGTGTGTGTGTGTGTGTGTGTGTTTTGCACTGGTGTGTGTGTGTGTGTGTGTGTGTGTGTTCTGCACTGGTGTGTAGGTGTTCTGCACTGGTGTGTAGGTGTTCTGCACTGGTGTGTAGGTGTTCTGCACTGGTGTGTAGGTATTCTGCACTGGTGTGTGTGTGTGTGTGTGTGTGTGTGTCTTCTGCACTGGTGTGTGTGTGTGTGTGTGTGTGTGTGTGTTCTGCACTGGTGTGTGTGTGTGTGTGTGTTCTGCACTGGTGTGTGTGTGTGTGTGTGTGTTCTGCACTGGAGTGTGTGTGTGTGTGTGTGTGTGTGTGTGTGTGTTCTGCACTGGTGTGTGTGTGTGTGTGTTCTGCACTGGTGTGTGTGTGTGTGTGTTCTGCACTGGTGTGTAGGTGTTCTGCACTGGTGTGTAGGTGTTCTGCACTGGTGTGTAGGTGTTCTGCACTGGTGTGTAGGTGTTCTGCACTGGTGTGTGTGTGTGTGTGTAGGTGTTCTGCACTGGTGTGTGTGTGTGTGTGTAGGTGTTCTGCACTGGTGTGTGTGTGTGTGTGTGTGTGTGTGTGTGTGTGTGTGTGTGTGTGTAGGTGTTCTGCACTGGTGTGTGTGTGTGTGTGTGTGTGTGTGTGTGTTCTGCACTGGTGTGTGGGTGTGTTCTGCACTGGTGTGTGGGTG
>CM060633.1:312500-327500 GCA_030578275.1 Meda fulgida | reverse complement strand
AAATATAATTTGAATATTAAAAAAATAAATACTACTCGAATGCTGAAGTTACTATTCGAATATTGCTTTTTAATGTATATATATATTTTTTTTTTTACGCAATCTTGCCTTTCTTGCCGCCTTGGCTTACACGCATGTGAAAATGAAATGCTTTTGTTTCGTCTGATGAACAATAAAGTTTTTGAATCGTAACACAATTGTCCACGTTATCCACGCTGTATCATCTTAACAATACTGTCAAAAATGGTAAATGTTTAACGACGTAAAAAGCGCCCCTCCAAAGCGCCCATTAAGAGAAAAATGCAAATATCTCGGCGAAAACGGATTCTGCACCGAGCTCGTTGGAACCGTCTAGTCGAACTGAAAAGAACGATATACGTTTCAGAATTTTTGGTGGTGTTTTCGCAGAGATATTAGCCGAAAACCGTCGGAAGCGTTTCAACCATATTCAGCACGAATAAAATATTTATTGTAATGTCCCTCTAATGGACAGAGCGTGTAACAACAACCACATGCTATAGTGGCATTGGCGAATCATAAGCCTGTGTAATGTTGTAAATATTAATAATAGGATTAATTTGAGAATTTAATATTCAAATATTATTCCAATATTAAATAAAAAAAGGAATGCAATTCGAATAGTATTATAGAGGAAGATTGACAGCCCTAGTGTGTGTGGTGTGTGTGTTCTGCACTGGTGTTAAACGCCGGTCGTACCCGTGGACCCAGTCGGGCAGGAGCCGGTAGAAGCCAGTCAGGTGGAGCTGAAGCATGTGTGTGTTGAGCCGGACGTCGGATGCTGGCGGATCGGGAACATCCGGCCCTCTGAAGTCCAGATCAAAGTTTGTGAAGAAAATGTGGAGCAGCTTCAGCAGAGCTTGGTGGAGCTCGACTACAGCTGAAACATGCAGACTTTACGCTTACAAAGACACGCAAATCACAGACAATCCCCTATAGATCAAACAGCATGTTTCAAAACATCACTTAATTTAAGACTCACCAGTTTCACAGTCACTCATTGTCACTGGAGTCTAGGGAAAAGAATATTATAATTAATAAAAATTCCTGGAAATTAAATTCCTTCAGTGACCCAAATGCAGAGAGAGTAAGATGCGACGCGTACCCGTGCGAGAGCAGTGACGCGCTTGAGCCGCCCGACGGCCTCCTCTAGATCTGCTGTAGTGACGCCACACATCTGCTCACACACACCGCCAACGCTGTCCACAACCGCACACACACACACGCCACACTGACACACACTGCTTCATTACATTCAGTCATGCTTCGGAGCGCTTCAGCAGCTGTCAGGTTACTTAAAGGAAGTGTTTTTACTCAAGATATTTTGAAGAATGTCGGTAACCAAACCACCATTGTAGGGAAAAAATACTGTGGAAGTCAATGGGGTCCATCAACTGTTTGGTTACCAAAATTATTCAAAACATCTTACATTATTCAGCAGAAGAAATAAATTCATACAGGTTTGAAACAACTTGAGGTTGAGTAAATGATGACAATTTTCATTTTTAAGTGAACCATTCCTTTAATATTCAGCAATATCACGGATTTGACTGCAGATGAGAACAACTTGAACTGAATTGATTGGAATAATGACAATATTGTGTCCTGTAGAGATTCTTTGCAGCTGAATCAAATTGGTTTCATAATTACAAAACATAATTTTGACAACTTGACTACAGTCCATCCATCAACCGATGAAGCCACTCAGATCATTCAGAATAAGCTCTACAATATATACAGTATTTAAGCATTCAGTCATGCATGTGGAGGTCAGTGAAACACAAACCTGGCTCCTCACGAGCTCGTTTACTTCCTTGCTGTAGACATTTAGTTTCTCCTGCAGACACGACCTAAGAGAACAAATGATATTCAATATGTATCAGTTATTTGAAATGATGGCAATCTATTTCTGTACATTTCCCACACAGTTCCAGTTCTGGTTTTAATGTAAATGTAAAATTCATTTAAATGCCTTAATGTGCAAAATTTCAAATAATTTTGATGCAAATCCATCAAGGACAGAAAAATTATTTTGAAATTGTGTGTTCATTAATACTATGCAATAAATTCAATGTTGGTAAGAAAACTGCTTAGCATATTCACGTCACAGCTAACAACATAATCAATTTTAATTTAGCAAATCGTGAAATATATAAAGTGATGTTTCAATTTAAAAATAGGATGCACCAAGCAGATGTAAGGGAAATGTACATTAAAATACAGGAATACTGTACATAGACAAATTACATTTCAAATGGAATTTTGTCAGCTTTATGCTTTCATAGCACAGACGTAAACAAACCTTATTGTGTTGAATGCACAAGCTGAAGCGAGGACTTGATTAAAATGAAACATCTGCCTGTCGTCTTCCTCCTACAGAAACATGCAATCTCATAACAATATGAGCTTCTTCAAATGAGTAATTGTTTTGAGCCAAATGTCATACATCTCGCGTCAGGGTTTTGTCAACGGTGTCCCTGAGCATCATCCTCACGGGAACATCTGAAGCAAACTTATGATACACCTGGATGTGTTCGTGAGATCCCAGGAGTTCATCACTGGAAGAGGTCAAGCAACAGTCAAAGTAACGGCATCAATATTTAATGCCCTTAAACAACAGCAGAGAGAGCATTTGCATTCAGCAACAACAAGAACATGAGATCCACTACTTAAATTACCTTCTGAGAAATTCCTCCGAGTCACAGAGTTTCATCAGGAATTGTCCACTGACAGCAGCTTTATGATCCAGAGTCTCCAGAACCGCCTCCATCAGTTCTCGGGCAGTGCTGTTTACTGATGAAACAAGGCAAATAAAGTTTGCCAAATTTTAAAAGTCCTGAAAGCTCCAGCCTAATGTAAAACTGAGCGTGTCATCTGTTGTAGAAGTAGTAGTATTTGAGTGTATTGCGATATCAGCATCACCGGCTTTTACATGGCAGACACATATTAAATATAACAACATAATATCAAAAGTACATGTACAAAATGAGTACAATTCTATAAAAGATTCTTTAAATGTATTTGTGCTAAAAACTGTAAAATTCTGGATCCATAAATAAGTCCTTAAAAGTTTGTCCTGATAAAAAGCATAAAGTCTCACAACATTAAAGTTTGGGAAGTCCAAAAGAATATGTTTTACAGACGAGTTGGTACTACAGTAGTGATGTTTTGGTGCTTGAGTGTGTCCTTACGTCTCCATCTGATCGGAAGTTCCACAGAAAGCCACGGCACAGAGACCCTGAAGAGCAGATCATCGGACACGAGCACAGGATCCACACGGGCCCACAACACACTCCTGCTGACCTCGTCACGACCCCACAACACACTCCTGCTGACCTCGTCACGACCCCACAACACACTCCTGCTGACCTCGTCACGGGTCACGCTGTGTTCTGAGAGGATTCTGAAAAACAACAGCATTACAGACACAAATACAGATGTGCTCAGTTATTCATACTGGAGCAGTGAGCTTTATGAAAGTAGCTGTGTGAATTGAATTTGACGTTAATGAAAATCTACATGTGAATTCAGAACGCAAGGATGAAATTCGACAGCCATATGTACATTAATATGTTGGAAAGCATTGATGCATCTTACCGCGATGTTGTCATGCAGAGCAATGCGGTTCTGCTGTTGCTGCCTTGAGCTGAATCAATTAAATCAATGTTCCAAGACTCCTGTAGACATAAGAGAGTGATCACATGTACGGTTATAGAACGCTTGAAACAGTCTATATCCTCCGTTGCACAGTGAGGCCCATGGAAACAATGTAGTATTTCACTTTGCAATACATGATGAATATAGAATGCAATAAAAAAAGGGGGTAAAAAAAGAAAAGCCTTTTCTTGTTCACACTTGGTCGTCATTTTGAAATCTTTTTTCTAGGGTTGGGTATCTTTTTAATTTTAACAATTCCGATTCTGCTTATCGATTCCAATTCTTATTGATAATTTTCTTATCGAAATTTAAATTTTTTAACAAGTATCCGATTCCAGAATTGGAAACGGTTTTCGTTTCCCCAACCCTAACCAGGACACACGTTTCTGAAAACAGAACTCTATATAAATCTATCGATCCGTTGTTAACTCGTAATGTGTTCAGCATTCTGCAACAACTATTTTGAAGCATTTCTACACTATTTAAAGTCGTGATGTAAGTTGGATAGATTAAAGATGTAGCACATGGCTCTGGCCATTGATTGTGTCTGTGGGGAGTTGATTGGCTGGTTGGATGGTTGTGGTTTGCTATTGGCTGATCTCATGTGAGTGACAGGTTATTGCCCCGCCCTCATCATCAGAGAAGAGATGCTGCTGTTATTCTGATTCAAGATTATTAAAACAGTAATGATGTTCACCGATAAATCATTTAAAATAAACACTGCAATATTTAATTAAAAAAATAAGGATTGTAATTTTGATTTCATTGTGATTTCACAAACAATCAGACACTGCAAATAATTTTATTTTAAGGTTTGCATAGCTGATATAAAAACTGGATGACTAGTAATTTCCTACTACTAAATTCTGAAAAAACAGAGATTCTAATTATTGGACAAAAAACTTGCACACATAATAACCTAGAATACTGTCTAACACTTGATGGCTGCTCTGTTAAGTCTTCGTTGTCGGTTAGGAACCTGTGTCTGTGTCTGTCTGTCTGTGTGTGTGTGTGTGTGTGTGTGTGTGTGTGTGTGTGTGTGTGTGTGTGTGTGTGTGTGTGTGTGTGTGTGTGTGTGTGTGTGTGTGTGTGTGTGTGTGCTCTTTGATAGCAATCTTTCATTTGAAAGTCACGTGTCTAGTATTTATAAAACCGCATTTTTCCATCTTAAAAATATATCTAAATTACGCCATATGCTCTCATTAACAAATGCGGAACAATTAGTTCATGCTTTCATGACATCAAGGCTAGATTATTGTAATGCTCTACTGGGTGGTTGCCCTGCACGCTTAATAAATAAACTACGGCTGGTCCAAAACGCTGCAGCTCGAGTTCTTACTAGAACCAGGAAATATGACCATATTAGCCCGGTTCTGTCAACACTGCATTGGCTCCCTATTAAACATCGTATACATTTTTAAATATTGCTGATTACTTACAAAGCACTAAATGGTTTAGCTCCGCAGTGCTTGAGCGAGCTCTTAAAGGAACACGCCGACTTTTTGGGACTTTAGCTTATTCACCGTATCCCCCAGAATTAGATAAGTCCACACATACCCTGTTCATCTCCGTGCGTGCTGTAACTCTGTCTGACGCACCCACCGCTAGCCTAGCTTAGCACATAGATTGGAAGTAAATGGCTCCAGCTAGCATACTGCTCCCAAAAAGTGACAAAATAACGGCAACATTTAACTATTTATATGTTGTGATTTGTATAGTCACAGTGTGTACAAATAACAAGGTCATATGAGACACAGGCATCTTTTAACCGTATACATATTGGGAACTATATTCTCAAAGGTAAAGCACTGCTACTTGGGCGGAGTGATTAGCGCAACACTCTGAGGGAACTCTCTGCTCCTCACCACAGGCTTCTCAGGCACTGCAAACAAATCCCTCCGCCCAAGTAGCAGTGCTTCGCCTTCTGAGAATATAGTTCCCAGGGAACACTTCCCTTTAATCCTGATGTACTCATTACATCATAAGAAGAATGGCATCTACGCTAATATTAGTGTCTCGGTTTATCCCGAGGTTTACCGCAGCCTACCGGATCCAGGCCATATCCAGATCTGACGAAGGTCACACACACACACACACACACACACACACACACACACACCAGATCTGATGAAGAACCTGCACCTGGACACACACACACACACACACACAAACAAACACACACACCAGATCTGATGAAGGACCTGCACCTGGACACACACACACACACACACACACCAGATCTGATGAAGGACCTGCACCTGGACACACACACACACACCAGATCTGATGAAGGACCTGCTCCTGGACACAAACACACCAGATCTGATGAAGGACCTGCTCCTGGACACACACACACACACACCAGATCTGATGAAGGACCTGCTCCTGGACACACAAACACACACACACACCAGACCTGATGAAGTACCTGCACCTGGACACACACACACACACACACCAGATCTGATGAAGGACCTGCACCTGGACACACACACACACACACACACACCAGATCTGATGAAGGAGTTGTGCCTGGACACACACACACACCAGATCTGATGAAGGACCTGTGCCTGGACACACACACACACACCAGATCTGATGAAGGACTTGTGCCTGGACACACACACACACACACACACACACACACACCAGATCTGATGAAGGACCTGTGCCTGGACACACACACACACACACACACACACACCTGCACCTGGACACACACACACACACACCTGCACACACACACACACACACACACACACACACACACCTGCACCTGGACACACACACACACACACACACACACCTGCACCTGGAGACACACACACACCTGCACCTGGACACACACACACACACACACACGACCACACCAGATCTGATGAAGGACCTGCACCTGGACACACACACACACACACACACACACCAGATCTGATGAAGGACTTGTGCCTGGACAAACACACACACACACACACACCAGATCTGATGAAGGACCTGTGCCTGGACACACACACACACCAGATCTGATGAAGGACTTGTGCCTGGACACACACACACACACACACACACACACACACACCAGATCTGATGAAGGACCTGTGCCTGGACACACACACACACACCTGCACCTGGATACACACACACACACACACACACACACACACACACACCTGCACCTGGACACACACACACACACACACACACACACACACACACACACACACACCTGCACCTGGACACACACACCTGCACCTGGACACACACACATACACACACACACACACCTGCACATGGACACACACACACACACCAGATCTGATAAAGGACCTGTTCCTGGACACACACACACACAGATCTGATGAAGGACCTGTTCCTGGACACACACACACACACACACACACACACACACACCTGCACCTGGATACACACACACACACACACACACACACACACACCTGCACCTGGAGACACACACGCACACACACACCTGCACCTGGAGACACACACACACACACACACACACACACACCTGCACCTGGACACACACACACACACACCTGTACCTGGAGACACACACACACACACACACACACCTGCACCTGGAAACACACACACACACACACACACACACACACACACCTGCACCTGGACACACACACATACACACACACACCTGCACCTGGACACACACACACACACACACACACACACACACACCTGCACCTGGACACACACACCTGCACCTGGACACACACACATACACACACACACACACCTGCACATGGACACACACACACACACACACACACACCAGATCTGATAAAGGACCTGTTCCTGGACACACACACACACAGATCTGATGAAGGACCTGTTCCTGGACACACACACACACACACACACACACACCTGCCCCTGGATACACACACACACACACACACACACACACACACACCTGCACCTGGAGACACACACGCACACACACACCTGCACCTGGAGACACACACACACACACACACACACACACACACACCTGCACCTGGACACACACACACACACCTGCACCTGGACACACACCTGTACCTGGAGACACACACACACACACACACACACCTGCACCTGGAAACACACACACACACACACACACACACACACACACACCTGCACCTGGACACACACACATACACACACACACACCTGCACCTGGACACACACACACACACACACACACACACACACACACCTGCACCTGGACACACACACATACACACACACACCTGCACCTGGACACCGCAGTCCTGAAGTGTCACTAGTCTCTCCCTGTGAAGGCCTCCTTCCCTTCAGCTCCTTACAGATAAAACGTCAAAATAATTCCGGTTCGCATGGACATGCGGAAGCGATAAAAAAAAATCTGTATTGGGAATTTTTAAGGCCAGACAGGTAGTTTGTTGAGTTCAATTTGTAGAGAAAGACACACGCCTGCGCACATATATATTAAAATGTGCATACCTATAGACTAAACACGTAATACGCACGTGCAACGCCGTCTGCGTTTTCACATATTCACATTATTTGTAGTTTGAGCGGAGATGATGAATTTTTTTATAACCTTTGCAAAATGATTCAACGCCTGCATCTTGGAACCTTTTTCCAAGGTTTGTGTTCTCGAGCTCCAGACACTGTTGTGGTATAAATGAGCGGCCGGAGCACGTTAAGGGTTTTCTGTAGAGCGGTGTCGTGTTAGCGGCCGCTAAGTTAATAACTAATCTTTACAGCAGAAGTGAATCAATCAAAACTAACTTTATCTGGACAATAAATTTATTCTAGAGCTGCTGTAAAGCCCAACAATCTCTGTTACTTTATTTTCCTGTTATCTCTGTAAAGCTGCTTTGAAACAATCTATATTGTTTAAAGCGCTGTATAAATGAAGGTGACTTGACTATATTATGTAATATACATTTTGCGTTAATAATAAATGTTCTTTCATTATCTGGAACATTGATAGATATTTAAAATGGCTTTCACTCATTTAGACAGATAACAAATTGTGTTTACTGATTTAGAAATATTTCTGTAAATACTTATTATTTTAAATTATTTGTTTAGAACTTACAATCATAATTACATATTAGCTGTAGTAATTCTAAAGCTTACTTCAACTATGACCCGGACTCCGCGCCACCTAAATTTACAGTCAGGAGCTGCTACTGTGCTTTATTTTATTCATTTAGGCCTATTGTTTGCTTGATATATTAATATAATTATTATAATAAGCATCTACTTTTTATTAGCCTTAAATGTGAAGTAAAATTTAAGTAAACGTTTAGCTAGGAGCCAAAGTCTTTTCTGCCACGTAACTTCTGCGACGCTAATGTTCAGTGCAGGTTATGGCGAAAACAGACTATGGTTTTATGGCTTCTATGGTTTTACCAGATGTCACAGGACTTGTTTGTAATTGTAATGGCTGTATACCGGTATATGCATGTATGTGTGGCTGAATGTATGTATCCGTGGATGTATGTACAGTCAAACCAAAAATTATTCAGACGCCAGATATAATTTTTTATATTTTTTTACTAGTGTGTGAGGACACTATAGTTCATTTATGTAAGTGAGGAGGGTAAAATAAAGTAAACTGTGACGTATTATACCCAATATTCTTCATACAGTGACTACCAGTGACATTTATAAAAAGTGTTTTTTCTGTAATTGCTAATGCTCTTTTTACACACACACTGAACAACATGAAGCATTGCTTGGTCACTGGTGGAGCTAAACTGGTATTCTCTAATTGTGTAGTTAAATTTACCAGCTGACAGATATTCATCATAATTCATGTTTGAGAGTCTAACAGAAGGACGGACAAAACCAGTGAAATATCAACTGATTTAATAACTGAGTTCTTGTCACTGTGAGATGTTTGAAATATTGAAGGTGTCTGAATAAATTTTGGTTTGACTGTATGTAGGCCCCTATGTATGTATATGTATGTGTGTGTGTATACCTACTTAACTATATTTTGGGGACAAATTTGTACCCAGAAGTGACAAAAACCTGACAAAATCTCCAAAAAAACTCCTTTAGGGACGTCCTCCTTTGTAAATTAGGTTTAAAAGTAAAGTAATAAAAGGTTTTTTAAATATGTAAAAATGCAGAATGTCTCCTGTGATGAGTAGGTTTAGGGATAGGGTTAGTGTGTGTGTGTGTGTGTGTGTGTGTGTGTGTGTGTGTGTGTGTGTGTGTGTGTGTGTGTGTGTGTGTGTGTGTGTGTGTGTGTGTGTGTGTGTGTGTGTGATGGGTAGGCTTAGGGTTAGTGTGTGTGTGTGTGTGTGTGTGTGTGATGGGTAGGTTTAGGGGTAGGGTTAGTGTGTGTGTGTGTGTGTGTGATGGGTAGGCTTAGGGTTAGTGTGTGTGTGTGTGTGTGTGTGTGTGTGTGTGTGTGTGATGGGTAGGTTTAGGGGTAGGGTTAGTGTGTGTGTGTGTGTGTGTGTGTGTGTGTTGGGTAGGCTTAGGGTTAGTGTGTGTGTGTGTGTGTGTGTGTGTGTGTGATGGGTAGGTTTAGGGGTAGGGTTAGTGTGTGTGTGTGTGTGTGTGTGTGTGTGTGTGTGTGTGTGTGTGTGTGTGTGTGTGTGTGTGTGATGGGTAGGCTTAGGCTTAATGTGTGTGTGTGTGTGTGTGTGATGGGTAGGTTTAGGGGTAGGGTTAGTGTGTGTGTGTGTGTGTGTGTGTGTGTGTGTGTGTGTGTGTGTGTGTGTGTGTGTGTGTGTGTGTGTGTGATGGGTAGGCTTAGGGTTAGTGTGTGTGTGTGTGTGTGTGTGTGATGGGTAGGTTTAGGGGTAGGGTTAGTGTGTGTGTGTGTGTGTGTGTGTGTGTGTGTGTGTGTGTGTGTGTGTGTGTGTGTGTGTGTGTGTGTGTGTGTGATGGGTAGGTTTAGGGGTAGGGTTAGTGTGTGTGTGTGTGTGTGTGTGTGATGGGTAGGTTTAGGGGTAGGGTTAGTGTGTGTGTGTGTGTGTGTGTGTGTGTGTGTGTGTGTGTGTGTGTGTGTGTGTGTGTGTGTGTGTGTGTGTGAGAGAGTGTGAGATGGGTAGGTTTAGAGATAGGGTTAGTGTAAGGGGATAGAATATACAGTTTGTACAGTATAAAAACCATTACGTCTATGGAATGTCCCCATTAAGATAGCTAAGTAAACGTGTGTGTGTGTGTGTGTGTGTGTGTGTGTGTGTGTGTGTGTGTGTGTGTGTGTGTGTGTGTGTGTGTGTGTGTGTGTGTGTGTGTGTGTGTGTGTGTTCAGTAGTGAGGATCTGTTACCCGTGGCCCGCGCAGGTGTTGTCCAGGTGTTTTACTCACAGCTGCTTCCTCATTCTTCATGTCCACATTCACCTCTTTCCTCTGGTCGGCTGCTATTAAACCAGAGATGGGTGTGTATAAATCCAAATAATCCTGCTCTGAAAAGACAGGAACACCCCATCCATGAAACACATGATCCTCGGGTCTTCCAGTCTGATTCTCAGCACAAGGATCCATTGGGTCAGAGACAGCGAATTGTAGGCAGTCCGGTTTCATATGTCTTTATGTCCATAAATATTTAGGACATTTCTTCCTCTGTAAAAGAAGAAATCAGAATGCAAGTTTAAGCTGGTTTTCCTTTCCCTCTCTCACCGGCGCGGATCTTTTAGTCGTCTTGAGTGGGATTGTGTGGGTTAGAATCGGAATAAAAGAGTATTTTGGACTGTTTCAAATTAAACGACTGGGAAGGAACACACGCAGGAATTCACAAGCACTTTTCAGCGCGAAACTCTCGCGGACTCGGACTCGCTCCTCCCACAGACGATCACCTGTATGGAACGCCAAAGAGGTCATCATTCTAATTCTGTATTTCGTCTGAACGACTTTCATCTAAAGCAAACTTAACATAATTATAACAGTGATTAAACGCAAAGTTAAAGTGGGCAATGAACACAACGTGCTTGTTTTACTGGTGCAAATGATCCCTATCTGTAATGCACTTTTTAAAAATACAGCACAATTTGATAATGTACCTTAAATTCTTTACCATAGTATGTTGCACAGTCAAGTCAAGTCAAGTCATCTTCATTTATATAGGGCTTTTAACAATGTAGATTGTTTCAAAGCAGCTTTACAGAGGTAAACATATAATTTAAGGTAACAGAGATTGTTTTGGCTTTATAGCGGTTCCTGAATAATGTTATTTTCCAGGTAAAGTTACTTTTGATTGATTCACTTCCGTTGAAATGATCATGTGTTATTAAATTAGCGGCCGCTAAGACGCCGGCGTTCTCTCTAAACAGACTTTACACTGAACCTGTGAGAAACGCTGATGCGTTCACATGCGCATTAAGAGCTGATTCTGTAGTTATGTGCGTTTGAATATATGTGCGCAGGTTTGTAATTCCCTACAAATCATGCCTAAACAAACTTCTTGTCCTGCCTATAAATTTGATACAGAATTTTAATTAATTTTATCACTTCGGGTTGGGTACACAAACCGGATTCCCCACAGCGCTTGATCTGTAGAGTGGGAAAGGGATCCTACATAAGGAGAGGCTAGTGGACTACAGCTCTGCATTGTCATTGGGTCCAGGCGAATCTCATAGTCAGATCTGGAGTGTGTGTGTGTGTGTGTGTGTGTGTGTGTGTGTGTGTGTGTGTGTGTGTGTGTGTGTGTGTGTGTGTGTGTGTGTGTGTGTGTGTCCAGGCGAAGCTCCTAGTCAGATCTGGAGTGTGTGTGTGTGTGTGTGTGTGTGTCCAGGCGAAGGTCCTAGTCAGATCTGGAGGAGTGTGTGTGTGTGTGTGTCCAGGCGAAGGTCCTAGTCAGATCTGGAGTGTGTGTGTGTGTGTGTGTGTGTGTGTGTGTCCAGACGAAGGTCCTAGTCAGATCTGGATACGGCCTGGATCCGGCAGGCTGCGGTAAACCTCGGGATAAACAAAGACACTAATATTAGCGTAGATGCCATTCTTCTTATGATGTAACGAGTACATCAGGATTTAAGGGAAGTGTTCCCAGTTCCGGCTGACCTAATCTAAGCAGCCTAACATTGAATTATAGAAGTTGATAATGTATTATGTGAATATTAGGCCAAAGAGATGTGTTTTTAATCTAGCTTTGAACTGACAGAGTGTGTCTGCTTCCCGGACATTGGTAGGAAAGCTGTTCCAGAGTTTTGGTGCTAAATAGGAAAAGGATCTACCGCCAGCAGTCGATTTAGATATTCTAGGTATTATTAACTGGCCGGAGTGTTGAGATCGCAATAGATGTGAAGGACTATAATGCGTTAAGAGCTCGCTCAAGCACTGCGGAGCTAAACCATTTAGTGCTTTGTAAGTAATCAGCAATATTTTAAAATGTATACGATGTTTAATAGGGAGCCAGCGCAGTGTTGACAGAACCGAGCTAATATGTTCATACTTCCTGGTTCTGGTAAGAACTCGAGCTGCTGCGTTTTGGACCAGCTGTAGTTTGTTTATAAAGCGTGCAGGGCAACCACCCAGTAGAGCATTACAATAATCTAGCCTTGAAGTCATGAACGCATGAACTAATTGTTCCGCATTTGTCAATGAGAGCATATGTCGTAATTTAGATATATTTTTAAGATGGAAGAATGCGGTTTTATAAATACCTGACACGTGACTTTCAAATGAAAGATTGCCATCAAAGAGCGCACACACACACACACACACACACACACACACACACACACACACACACACACACACACACACACACACACACACACACACACACACACACACACACACACACACACACACACACACACTCACACTCGCTCACTCACACAGGTTCCTAACCGACGAAGAAGACTTAACAGAGCAGCCATCAGTTTAGAATAAATAAATTAAAGTAATCAAAAGAAATAAGAATAATTAAAACAGTTTAATAATATTTGTTTTAAATAAAATACAGTAAAAACAGTCGGACGAACAGTGGCACAGTGCTCATTCAGTAAATGCACAGATAAAGAGAAGTGTTTTGAGTCTGGATTTGAATGTGACTACAGTAGGAGCACATCTGATCTCTTCTGGAAGCTGGTTCCAGCACATCTGATCTCTTCTGGAAGCTGGTTCAGCTGCGGCTGACGTAGTAGCTAAAAGCACACTCCCCTTGCTTAGAGTTTACCCTTGGTATTTCTAGCTGATGTGATCCTAATGATCTGAGTGATCTGTTGGGTTTATATTCAGTGAGCATATCCACAATGTATTGAGGCCATTAAACCTAGGCCATTAAATTATTTATATACCAGTAATAATGCTTTAAAATCAATCCTAAATGTAACTGGGGGCCAGTGTAAAGCCCTGAGGACTGGTGTGATGTGTTCATATGTTCTGGTTCTGCTCAGCGTTCTGTATGAGCTGCACCTTTCTTATGGTCTTTTTAGGTAGGCCAGTGAGGAGTCCATTACAATAATCCACCCTGCTGGTGATGACACGCTACCATTGCGCTATGAGGCCCTGCTTTTGTGGGAATTTGCCCTGCATTTCTTGGAATTTGCTGAGCTAGTTATAGGGTCTAGCTGTAAGGAGTCCTGAATTTTATAAATGACTTGGGCTCAAAGAAGAATTTGTTTGACCCCGACGTGATTTGAATACGCAACCTCTAAGTGACTAGAATACACTACTTTCTGATCTGGAGTCAGACACGCTGCCATTGCGCCACGAGGTCCAGGACTTCTGATAATTTGCTGAGCTAGTTTTAGGCTCTAGCAGTAAGGATTCCTGAAGTTCAAAGGCTCAAAGAAAAGCTGGGCTTTTGACTTGGGCTCAGGAATTTTGGGTTTTCATGTGCTGTATGCCAAAATTATCAGTATTAAAACAATAAAAGACCTGGAATATTTCAGTTGGTGTGCAATGAATCTAAAATATATGAAAGTTTAATTTTTATCATTACATTATGGAAAATAATGAACTTTATCACAATATGCTAATTTTTTGAGAAGGACCTGTATTGCTTGGAATATGTTTACTATTTTTACATTTAAACGAAAAGAGGCAGGGTTGTGTTTTATATTTAGTTTTGTTATAAATATATACCATACATATATGAAGTGAATATAATCAATAGGCTATGCGTTGCCTGAACCACATTTGTGTGCTTATAATTTTTAAAATGTATTTAAATGAAATCGAAAAGATGCAGAGTGGTGTTTTATAATATATTTCGTTTTATTGTTGCCTAAAATGTAGCCTACATAAAAGGAAAACAGGAGTAGCAGAGCGAGCTGAGTGGCGCTTTCAAGAACGCGCTGTTCCATTTGCAGAATTACTGGATTCGCGTCCTCGGGAGTCATTCTG
>CM060633.1:295000-302500 GCA_030578275.1 Meda fulgida | reverse complement strand
TAGCTGTAAGGATTCCTGAAGTTCATAGAAGACTTGGGCTCAAAGAAGAGCTTGTTTGACCCCGACGTGATCTGAATACGCAACCTTCTGATTTGGAGTCAGATGCACTACCGTTGGGCCACGAGGCCTTGCATTTCTGTGAATTTGCTGAGCTGGTTCTAGGATCTAGCTGTAAGGATTCCTGAAGTTCATAAAAGACTTGGGCTCAAACAAGAGCTTGTTTGACCCCGACGTGATTTGAACACGCAACCTTCTGATCTGGAGTCAGACGCGCTACCGTTGCGCCACGAGGCCTTGCATTTCTAGGAATTTACTGAACTGGTTCTAGGATCTAGCTGTAAGGATTCCTGAAGTTCATAAAAGACTTGGGCTCAAAGAAGAGCTTGTTTGACCCCGACGTGATTTGAGCACGCAACCTTCTGTTCTGGAGTCAGACGCGCTATCGTTGCGCCACGAGGCCTTGTATTGGTACGAATTTGCTGAATTATTTTTAGGATCTAGCTGTAAGGATTCCTGAAGTTCATAAAAGACTTGGGTTCAAAGAAGAGCTTGTTTGACCCCGACGTGATTTGAACACACAACCTTCTGATCTGGAGTCAGACGCGCTACCGTTGCGCCCCAAGTCCTTGCTTTTCTAGGAATTTGCCCTGTATTGGTAGGAATTTGCTGAGCTAGTTATAGGGTGTAGCTGTAAGGATTCCTGAATTTTATAAAAGACTTGGGTTCAAAGAAGGGCTTGTTTGACCCCGACTTGATTTGAACATGCAAACTTCTGATCTGGAGTCAGACAGGCTACCATCGGGCCACGAGGCCTTGCATTTCTAGGAATTTGCCGAGCTAGTTATAGGGTGTAACTGTAAGGAGTCCTGAATTTTATAAATGACTTGGGCTCAAACAAGAACTTGTTTGACCCCGACGTGATTTGAACACGCAACATTCTGATCTGGAGTCAGACGCGCTACCGTTGCGCCCCAAGTCCTTGCTTTTCTAGGAATTTGCCCTGTATTTATAGGAATTTGCTGAGCTAGTTATAGGGTGTAGCTGTAAGGATTCCTGAAGTTCATAAAAGACTTGGGCTCAAAGAAGAGCTTTTTTGACCCTGACGTGATTTGAATACGAAACCTTCTGATCTGGAGTCAGATGCTCTACCGTTGCGCCACGAGGCCTTGCATTTCTGTGAATTTGCTGAGCTGGTTCTAGGATCTAGCTGTAAGGATTCCTGAAGTTCATAAAAGACTTGGGCTCAAACAAGAGCTTGTTTGACCCCGGCGTGATTTGAACACGCAACCTTCTGATCTGGAGTCAGACGCGCTACCGTTGCGCCACAAGGCCCTGCATTACTTAGAATATGCCCTGTATTTCTAGGAATTTGCTGAGCTAGTTATAGGTTGTAAGTGTAAGGAGTCCTGAATTTTATAAATGACTTGGGCTCAAAGAAGAACTTGTTTGACCCCGACTGATTTGAACACGCAACCTTCTGATCTGGAGTCAGATGCTCTACCGTTGCACCACTAGGCCTTGCATTTCTGTGAATTGCTGAGCTGGTTCTAGGATCTAACTGTAAGGAGTCCTGAATTGTATAAATGACTTGGGCTCAAAGAAGAACTTGTTTGACCCCGACGTGATTTGAAGACGCAACCTTCTGATCTGTAGTCAGACGCGCTACCGTTGTGCCACGAGGCCTTGCATTTCCAGGAATTTGCTGAGCTAGTTATAGGTCCTAGCTGTAAGGATTCCTGAAGTTCATAAAAGACTTGGGCTCAAAGAAGAGCTTGTTTGACCCCGACATGATTTGTACACGCAACGTCCTGATCTAGAGTCAGACGCGCTACCGTTGCGCCACAAGGCCTTGCGTTTGTAAGAATATGCCCTGTATTGGTAGGAATTTGCTGAGCTAGTTATAGGGTGTAGCTGTAAGGAGTCCTGAATTTTATACATGACTTGGGCTCAAAGAAGAACTTGTTTGACCCCGACGTGATTTGAAGACGCAACCTTCTGATCTGGAATCAGACACACTACCGTTGCGCCACGAGGCCTTGCATTTCTAGGAATTTACTGAACTGGTTCTAGGATCTAGCTGTAAGGATTCCTGAAGTTCATAAAAGACTTGGGCTCAAAGAAGAGCTTGTTTGACCCCGACGTGATTTGAGCACGCAACCTTCTGTTCTGGAGTCAGACGCGCTATCGTTGCGTCACGAGTCCTTGTATTGGTACGAATTTGCTGAATTATTTTTAGGATCTAGCTGTAAGGATTCCTGAAGTTCATAAAAGACTTGGGTTCAAAGAAGAGCTTGTTTGACCCCGACGTGATTTGAACATGCAACCTTCTGATCTGGAGTCAGACGGGCTACCGTTGCGCCCCAAGTCCTTGCTTTTCTAGGAATTTGCCCTGTATTGGTAGGAATTTGCTGAGCTAGTTATAGGGTGTAGCTGTAAGGATTCCTGAATTTTATAAAAGACTTGGGTTCAAAGAAGGGCTTGTTTGACCCCGACGTGATTTGAACATGCAACCTTCTGATCTGGAGTCAGACGGGCTACCGTCGGGCCACGAGGCCTTGCATTTCTAGGAATTTGCCGAGCTAGTTATAGGGTGTAACTGTAAGGAGTCCTGAATTTTATAAATGACTTGGGCTCAAACAAGAACTTGTTTGACCCCGACGTGATTCGAACACGCAACATTCTGATCGGGAGTCAGACGCGCTACCGTTGCGCCCCAAGTCCTTGCTTTTCTAGGATTTTGCCCTGTATTTATAGGAATTTGCTGAGCTAGTTATAGGGTGTAGCTGTAAGGATTCCTGAAGTTCATAAAAGACTTGGGCTCAAAGAAGAGCTTGTTTGACCCTGACGTGATTTGAATACGAAACCTTCTGATCTGGAGTCAGATGCTCTACCGTTGCGCCACGAGGCCTTGCATTTCCGTGAATTTGCTGAGCTGGTTCTAGGATCTAGCTGTAAGGATTCCTGAAGTTCATAAAAGACTTGGGCTCAAACAAGAGCTTGTATGACCCCGGCGTGATTTGAACACGCAACATTCTGATCGGGAGTCAGACGCGCTACCGTTGCGCCCCAAGTCCTTGCTTTTCTAGGATTTTGCCCTGTATTTATAGGAATTTGCTGAGCTAGTTATAGGTTGTAGCTGTAAGGAGTCCTGAATTTTATAAATGATTTGGGCTCAAAGAAGAGCTTGTTTGACCCCGACGTGATTTGAACAGGCAACCTTCTGATCTGGAGTCAGACGGGCTACCGTTGCGCCACGCGGCCTTACAATTTTATAAATGACTTGGGCTCAAAGAAGAGCTTGTTTGACCCCGAAGTGATTTGCACACGCAACCTTCTAATCTGGAGTCAGACGCGCTACCGTTGCGCCACAAGGCTTTGCATTTCTAACAATATGCCCTGTATTTCTAGGAATTTGCTGAGCTAGTTATAGGGTCTGGCTGTAAGGAGTCCTGAATTTTATAAATGACCTGGGCTCAAAGAAGAACTTGTTTGACCCCGACGTGATTTGAACACAAAACCTTCTAATCTGGAGTCAGATGCGCTACAGACAAGATCATCTGTTATGTTGTTTATTGCAACATTTATACCAATGCAATATGCAATACATTAAATATTGCCTGGAATATGTTTAATATTTTTACATTTAAATGAAAAGAGGCTTTGCATTTGTATGAATTTGCTGAGCTGGTTCTAGGATCTAGCTGTAAGGATTCCTGAAGTTCATAAAAGACTTGGGCTCAAAGTAGAGCTTGTTTGACCCTGACGTGATTTGAACACGCAACCTTCTGCTCTGGAGTCAGACGCGCTACCGTTGCGGCACGCGACCTTACAAATTTTATAAACGACTTGGGCTCAAAGAAGAGCTTGTTTGACCTCGAAGTGATTTGCACACGCAACCTTCTGATCTGGAGTCAGACGCGCTACCGTTGCGACACGAGGCCTTGCATTTCTAGGAATTTGCTGAGCTAATTATAGGGTGTAGCTGTAAGGAGTCCTGAATTTTATAAATGACTTGGGCTCAAAGAAGAACTGGTTTGACCCCAACATGATTTGAACAAGCCCCTTCTGATCTGGAGTCAGACGCGCTACCGTTGCGCCACAAGTTCTTGCATTTCTATGAATTTGCTGAGCTGGTTCTAGGATCTAGCTGTAAGGATTCCTGAAGTTCATAAAAGAGATGGGCTCAAAGAAGAGCTTGTTTGATCCCGACGTGATTTGAACAAGCAAACTTCTGATCTGGAGTCAGACGCGCTACCGTTGCGCCACGTGGCCTTGCATTGGTAGGAATTTGCTGAGCTATTTTTAGGATCAAGCTGTAAGGATTCCTGAAGTTCATAAAACACTTGGGCTCAAAGAAGAGCTTTTTTGACCCCGACATCATTTGAACACGCCACCTTCTGATCTGGAGTCAGACGCGCTACCGTTGCACCACGAGGTCTTGCATTTCTAGGAATTTGCTGAGCTGGTTCTAGGATCTAGCTGTAAGGATTCCTGAAGTTCATAAAAGACTTGGGCTCAAAGAAAAGCTTGTTTGACCCCGACGTGATTTGAACACGCAACCTTTTGATTTGGAGTCAGACGCGCTACCTTGGGCCACGAGGTCTTGCATTTCTAGGAATTTGCCCTGTATTTCTAGGAATTTGCTGAGCAAGTTATAGGGTGTAACTGTAAGGAGTCCTGAATTTTATAAATGACTTGGGCTCAAAGAAGAACTTGTTTGACCCCGACGTCATTTGAACAAGCCCCTTCTGATCTGGAGTCAGACGCGCTACCGTTGCGCCACAAGGACTTGCATTTCAATGAATTTGCTGAGCTATTTTTAGGATCTAGCTGTAAGGATTCCTGAAGTTCATAAAACACTTGGGCTCAAAGAAGAGCTTGTTTGACCCCGACGTCATTTGAACACGCAACCTTCTGATCTGGAGTCAGACGCGCTACCGTTGCACCACGAGGTCTTGCATTTCTTGGAATTTGCTGAGCTGGTTCTAGGATGTAGCTGTAAGGATTCCTGAAGTTCATAAAAGACTTGGGCTCAAAGAAGAGCTTGTTTGACCCCGACGTGATTTGAATAGGCAACCTTCTGATCTGGAGTCAGATGCGCTACCGTTGCGCCACGAGGCCTTGCACTTCTGTGAATTTGCTGAGCTGGTTCTAGGATCTAGCTGTAAGGATTCCTGAAGTTCATAAAAGACTTGGGCTCAAAGAAGAGCTTGTTTGACCCCGACGTGATCTGAACAGGCAACCTTCTGATCTGGAGTCAGACGGGCTACCGTTGAGCCACGAGGCCTTGCTTTTCTGGGAATTTGCCGAGCTAGTTATAGGGTGTAACTGTAAGGAGTCCTGAATTTTATAAATGACTTGGGCTCAAAGAAGAACTTGTTCGACCGATAGTGATTTGAAGACGCAAGCTTCTGATCTGGAGTCAGATGCGCTACCGTTGCGCCACGAGGCCTTGCATTTCTTGGAATTTGCTGAGCTGGTTCTAGGATCTAGCTGTTAGGATTCCTGAAGTTCATAAAAGACTTGGGCTCAAAGAAGACCTTGTTTGACCCCGACGTGATTTGTACACGCAACCTTCTGATCTGGAGTCAGACGCGCCACGGTTGCGCCACAAGGCCTTGCATTTGTTAGAATATGCCCTGTATTTCTAGGAATTTGCTGAGCTAGTTATAGGGTGTAGCTGTAAGGAGTCCTGAATTTTATACATGACTTGGGCTCAAAGAAGAACTTGTTTGACTCAGACGTGATTTGAACACGCAACCTTCTGATCTGGAATCAGATACGCTACCTTTGCGCCACGAGGCCTTGCACTTCTAGGAATTTGCTGAGCTGGTTCTAGGATCTAGCTGTAAGGATTCCTGAAGTTCATAAAAGACCTGGGCTCAAAGAAGAGCTTGTTTGACCCCGACGTGATTTGAGCACGCAACCTTCTGATCTGGAGTCAGACGCGCCACGGTTGCGCCACAAGGCCTTGCATTTGTTAGAATATGCCCTGTATTTCTAGGAATTTGCTGAGCTAGTTATAGGACCTAGCTGTAGGATTCCTTAAGTTCATAAAAGACCTGGGCTCAAAGAAGAGCTTGTTTGACCCCGACGTGATTTGAGCACGCAACCTTCTGATCTGGAATCAGACGCGCTATCGTTGCGCCACGAGGCCTTGTATTGGTAAGAATTTGCTGAATTATTTTTAGGATCTAGCTGTAAGGATTCCTTAAGTTCATAAAAGACTTGGGCTCAAAGAAGAGCTTTTTTGACCCCAACGTGATTTGAACACGCAACCTTCTGATCAGGAGTCAGACGCGCTACCGTTGCGCCCCAAGTCCTTGCTTTTCTAGGAATTTGTCCTGTATTGGTAGGAATTTGCTGAGCTAGTTATAGGGTGTAGCTGTAAGGATTCCTGAATTTTATAAAAGACTTGGGTTCAAAGAAGAGCTTGTTTGACCCCGACGTGATTTGAACAAGCAACCTTCTTATCTGGAGTCAGAAGGGCTACTGTCAGGCCACGAGGCCTTGCATTTCTAGGAATTTGCCGAGCTAGTTATAGGGTGTAACTGTAAGGAGTCCTGATTTGTATAAATGACTTGGGCTCAAAGAAGAACTTGTTTGACCCCGACGTGATTTGAAGACGCAACCTTCTGATCTGTAGTCAGACGCGCTACCGTTGCGCCACGAGGCCTTGCATTTCCAGGAATTTGCTGAGCTAGTTATAGGACCTAGCTGTAAGGATTCCTGAAGTTCATAAAAGACTTGGGCTCAAAGAAGAGCTTGTTTGACCCCCACGTGATTTGAACACGCAACATTCTGATCTGGAGTCAGATGCGCTACTGTTGCGCCACGAGGCCTTGCATTTCTTGGAATTTGCTGAGCTGGTTCTAGGACCTAGCTGTAAGGATTCCTGAAGTTCATAAAAGACTTGGGCTCAAAGAAGAGCTTGTTTGACCCCGACGTGATTTGAACACGCAACCTTCTGATCTGTAGTCAGACGCGCTACCGTTGCGCCACAAGGCCTTTCATTTTTAACAATATGCCCTGTATTTCTAGAAATTTGCTGAGCTAGTTATAGGACGAAGCTGTAAGGATTCCTGAAGTTCATAAAAGACTTGGGCTCAAAGAAGAGCTTGTTTGACCCCGATGTGATTTGAACACACAACCTGCTGATCTGGAGTCAGACGCGCTATCGTTGCGCCACGAGGCCTTGTATTGGTAGGAATTTGCTGAATTATTTTTAGCATCTAGCTGTAAGGATTCCTGAAGTTCATAAAAGACTTGGGTTCAAAGAAGAGCATGTTTGACCCCGACGTGATTTGAACACGCAACCTTCTGATCTGGAGTCAGACGCGCTACCGTTGCGCCACAAGGCCTTGCATTTCTTAGAATATGCCCTGTATTTCTAGGAATTTGCTGAGCTATTTATAGGTTGTAGCTGTAAGGAGTCCTGAATTTTATAAATGATTTGGGCTCAAAGAAGAGCTTGTTTGACCCCGATATGATTTGAACAGT
>CM060633.1:267500-290000 GCA_030578275.1 Meda fulgida | reverse complement strand
TGCACATGCATTGAAAGTTAGAAACACACTTTCAGAAATTCACTGGGAAAATCTGAATCTTTTCGGTCTATATCTTTTTCTGTGCTATATTTCAACAAGTCTTGCAGGAATTTTTTTTTTCTCTGCGCTGTGTAGAAGACAGGAATTATACGTCTGTCGGTTGGATCCAAATAACATTTATCAAATAGCACTTATGATTTAAAATGTTTTTAGGTTTGGATTTTTTTTTTCGGTGCTATATTTTACAAACACGTCTTGCAGGATTTTTTTTTTCTCTGCACTGTGTAGAAGAAAACAGGAATTATACGTCTGTCGGTTGGATCCAAATAACATTTATCAAATAGCACTTATGATTTAAAATGTTTTTAGGTTTTGGATTTTTTTGGTGCTATATTTTACAAGCACGTCTAGCAGGATTCTTCGCTGCGCTGTGCAAAGAAAACAGGAATTTGTCGTCTGTTTTTCGACTCCCATAACATATTATCAAATAGCACTTATGATTAAAATATGCTTTAGGTTTAATACCATTGAGTAGCTACGTCAATGTTTAACCAGGAGTTTATCGTTAATCTAACGATTATAATATAAGGCCTTTTTAAGAAAAGTGAAAGAGCATCGTTTCACTAACTCTTGTCTTCACCCTGACAGAAGAACATCGTTCGGACAGGGGAGTTTAACATTAAAAATGTCGTCGCTCAAAAGAGGTTTCTTCGTCTTTTGTAGGACAAATTTAATACTATGAAACTATGAAACTGCAGTTTACTTTTTAGTTTTGCTGAACTGAAAGCGGCTTTTTGCCTTCAGTCAGCCGGTGAGTTCGCATTGCGTTCGCTCACTCGAGGCGCACGTACAATATTAAATCACAATATAGACATAGATTGAAACTGAATTTGCTCATAAACAAGTTTGAAGTGTGCCCGCATTCTCCACCAAACTGTAAAGACTCAGGAGCGGATCTAATCCGTGGGGGAATTTGCATATCATAATTAATAATTGGTAATTAATAATTATTCATACATGTTTGGATTAGATCAGTCTTACATGTTATTAAATCTCCTGCTAAGGGATGATGTGTCATTTTACCTGCATGCATGCATGTGTATCCTTGCAATTAACCACAAGTTAATTGCAATTAATTGCACGGACCACATCTTACAAAACAGGCAAAATTAATTAGCTCAATTGTCAATAATATTTGTGGGGATCCACAATATCATCTCACTTTATAGGATTTCAGGAAAAGCAATTCTGTGGCCACAAGAATTGGGTTTCCGGTCCTATAAACACATACTCTTTAAAGTATCTTTAATTTGTAAAGCTTGTAGCTTAAGTTAGATCTTTGACACTTAAGGGACTTGGAAAATGAGCAAAGAGGCAGTACATCAATCAAATGAATATAATGAATTTAATAAGGCAGAACTACTTATGTATTTACTATGGTTACATTGGATATATGTATTTACAAACATAATAAACAACAAAACACGATAAGGCATCGATGAACGAGAAATGCATAGAGACAGAGAGAGAGAGAGAGGAAATGTAGAGAGTTGCAGTTATGCAAGAGGGAGTTTAGAAAGACCCGAGGATCTTTCTAAATAGCAAATTCACATAGACAACGGAACTTTGAGAGACAACAAGACTTCAACAAATCTTAACAGCGTGATCAAACACGGATACTTGCACTCTTTGCATGGCTTGTGAAGAAGCGTGTGTGTGTGTCTCTCGGTCCGGCGCGTCAGCGAGCGCGCGCTCGTTTAAAGGTCCCCATGCTTGTAGATGGATTTGCTGAAGAGATATGCCACGGTGTCCTTTTCACTCGTCGATTGGAATTAACACAGAGACTTATCTAAGACTGAAAAACACAAACTAAACTAGAAACAAATAAAAGAAAGGCGAAAAGCTCGCCCGGAGGCGAGACGTTACATTATGACACGAGGACAAGAGAAGTAAGAGAGCGCGCCGAGATTTATCACCTTGCAGAAATCCAGCCTCTTCCCGTCGGCTTGGCCAATCGGAGAGTTGGGAGTCACAGGCGGGAATTTAGTTTTTATTACTCTTTGTCTAAGAGCGCAAGCTCCTTGCGTGCATGCTGGGGGGGGGATGGGTTGTCAATTCATTGAAGAAACTATGAAAGATGCTTTTACTATTAATATGTTGTTGTTACCGACATATCGTGTATACAGTCACTTCGATCTTCAAAGTACCAGGTTTTAGAAACCAAATATGTCACACATCTGATTCTGGTTGATCATAGTGTGAACAGTCTGGAATAGTAAGTATTAGAGTTTACATGAAACAAACCACATAAAAGGCCACATCATAAGATTGGAACATTAGATGCATGGTAATACATTTCTCACATGGTTATATTTATATATATATATATAGAATATATAGGATTAAAATGTTTCATTCTTCCTTCTCCCGGACTCCAGTCCATGCACATTCTTTTAGGTCGTAAACCTGTAACAGGAAACCAAACTCGAGCAGTGTTAGCTTAATTTGGGGGAAGTGTCATGTGCTTGTGTGTGTGTTACATTCAGGCTTTCTGGGTCTGAAGGCTTTGGGACTTTAGCAAGGAGGCATTTAATTATCCAGATTCACCCTAGCCCAGTCCTTACAACCCCGACGTGATTTGAACACAAAACCTTCTAATCTGGAGTCAGATGCGCTACCGACAAGATCATCTGTTATGTTGTTTATTGCAACATTTATACCAATGCAATATGCAATACATTAAATATTGCCTGGAACATGTTTAATATTTTTACATTTAAATGAAAAGAGGCTTTGCATTTGTAGGTATTTGCTGAGCTGGTTCTAGGATCTAGGTGTAAGGATTCCTGAAGTTCATAAAAGACTTGGGCTCAAAGAAGAGCTTGTTTGACCCTGACATGATTTGAACACGCAACCTTCTGATCTGGAGTCAGACGCACTACCGTTGCGCCACAAGGCCTTGCATTTGTAAGAATATGCCCTGTATTTCTAGGAATTTGCTGAGCTAGTTATAGGGTGTAGCTGTAAGGAGTCCTGAATTTCATACATGACTTGGGCTCAAAGAAGAACTTGTTTGACGCCGACGTGATTTGAACACGCAACCTTCTGATCTGGAATCAGACACGCTACCATTGCGCCACGAGGCCTTGCATTTCTAGGAATTTGCTGAGCTAGTTATAGGACCTAGCTGTAAGGATTCCTGAAGTTCATAAAAGACTTGGGCTCAAAGAAGAGCTTGTTTGACCCCGACGTGATTTGTACACCCAACCTTCTGATCTGGAGTCAGACGCGCTACCGTTGCGCCCCAAGTCCTTGCTTTTCTAGGCATTTGCCCTGTATTTATAGGAATTTGCTGAGCTAGTTATAGGGTGTAGCTGTAAGGATTCCTGAAGTTCATAAAAGACTTGGGCTCAAAGAAGAGCTTATTTGACCCTGACGTGATTTGAATACGCAACCTTCTGATCTGGAGTCAGATGCGCTACTGTTGCGCCACGAGGCCTTGCATTTCTAGGAATTTGCCCTGTATTTCTAGGAATTTGCTGAGCTAGTTATAGGGTGTAGCTGTAAGGAGTCCTGCATTTTATAAATGACTTGGGCTCAAAGAAGAACTTTTTTGACCCCGACGTGATTTGAACACGCAACCTTCTGATCTGGAATCAGACACGCTACCATTGCGCCACGAGGCCTTGCATTTCTAGGAATTTGCTGAGCTAGTTATAGGACCTAGCTGTAAGGATTCCTGAAGTTCATAAAAGACTTGGGCTCAAAGAAGAGCTTGTTTGACCCCGACGTGATTTGTACACCCAACCTTCTGATCTGGAGTCAGACGCGCTACCGTTGCGCCCCAAGTCCTTGCTTTTCTAGGCATTTGCCCTGTATTTATAGGAATTTGCTGAGCTAGTTATAGGGTGTAGCTGTAAGGATTCCTGAAGTTCATAAAAGACTTGGGCTCAAAGAAGAGCTTGTTTGACCCTGACGTGATTTGAATACGCAACCTTCTGATCTGGAGTCAGATGCGCTACTGTTGCGCCACGAGGCCTTGCATTTCTAGGAATTTGCCCTGTATTTCTAGGAATTTGCTGAGCTAGTTATAGGGTGTAGCTGTAAGGAGTCCTGAATTTTATACATGACTTGGGCTCAAAGAAGAACTTGTTTGACACAGACGTGATTTGAACACGCAACCTTCTGATCTGGAGTCAGACGCGCTTTTTTTTTTTTTTTTTAATTTATTTCAGTCAATAAAATACAATAAAATATTTACAATAAAAAAATACACATCTTCTTCTACAAACATCTCCATCACATATCTTCCATTTACATACACAGTTTTTTTTAAAAAACCTCTTCACTTCCTGGCAGCTTCCACATTAAATCTTTTAAAACACAACAAACTTTTGGGGTAAAAACATCATAAAAAGCATGCAAAATATTTTCACCTTTAAAATACACATACAGTCTTTCCATATATAATTCCGTTTTCTTTTTAAACACAGTCCAAACATCCAACACCATTTTTTCCTTTTTAGCCTCAGTTCTTCTCTCCCATATTGCACTTTTCATTAGCATTACACACAGATTTATAAACCTTTTGTTTTCACACTTCTTTTCCCAACCAAACATCACAACTCTGTTCCATTACATTACATTTTCATCCCACTCCTCAGTCAACTCTTTAATTAAACATTTACATTTCTTTAAAAATTCCTCCAATTCTTTACAATATAAAAACATATGTAAAATCCACTCTTCCTTTTCTTGACATACTTTACACAAAGCGTTTTGTTCCATTCCTATTTTATTTAAAACCGCCTCAGTAAAAACCACTTTATGCCTTATAAAATACTCCAAACATTCCAATTTTGTTTCCATACACCTCCCCCTCATGTTTCTCCATATGCACTCTTTTTTTAAATTTTTTAATTTTTGCACCCAGTATCCATTTACAATTGGCTCTTTAAAAACATCATCTCTAAAAGAACAATAAATCATTTTTACAGTACATTCCTTAAAATCATTTAGTTTTCCCCCCAATTTCACATTAATACATTTCTCTTTTGGCTCCTCTTCCATACATTCTATTCTTTTAATCCACTCTTCGGGTATTGCCTTTTTAATTATTTCATATTTGTTTATTATTTCTTGTTTACTGTAATCCTCTTTTGCCTCCTCCATTGCATCTACGATAAATTGTGTCGGTAAAAAACCTTCTTTGAATTCATATAAAACGTCTCTCACTCTCGTTATCCCCACTTCCATCCATTTCTTTAAAAACATTTCTTTCTCTTGTTTTAAAATGTTTTTGTTTAAGAACAGAGGTTGATTTAAAATATTTTCTCTCCCATGTGGATCATACTCAACATTGGCTAAAAATTTTCCCCAAGCACTAAAAATTTCTCTATAAAAACCTGGTAATCGTTCTGTCATCCAACTCTTCGTTTTCATCCATAAAATTCCATCCCCCATGTTAAAATTCCCACAATTGTTTAAAAAAAATTGCATCGTCTTTTTCCATTCTGGTTTGCCCTCTTCATACCATAGCTTAGAAACCATTAAAACATTCAATATTAAAACCTTCCCTTTCAAGCTTAATGTTCTCAATTTCCAAAAGTTTAACCTTCTTTCTATTTCTGTTACCAGTTGCTCCCATATTTCATCTCTTACTTTCTTCTCCTTTTTCCCCAATAAAATTCCTAAAATCCTCATTTCTTCCACTTCCTTGAAATTAAAACAATCCCTTAAAACCATTGCTTCACCAAATCTCATATATACCGTCTTATCCTCATTTACTTTACTACCCGATCCTTTACAATATTCTTCTACAATCTTCATAACTTCTTTGACGCTCTCCTTTCCTTTTACTATTATCGTTGTGTCATCAGCATATTGAAACACCTTCCCTTCAGCTTTGTTTTCCTCAATTTCAATTCCAGTTATTTCTTCTTTTTGTTTTATAGCCAATCCTAACGGTTCCGATACAAGTGAATATAATAACGCTGAAAGTGGACAACCCTGTCTTATTGATCTTGTGATTTTAAAACATTCTGTTAAAAAGCCATTACATTTTATTCTTGTTAAAGCACCCTTATATAAAATCTCAATCCATTTGATAAAATCTCCCCCAAAACCAAAGTTCTTTAAAACATCAAATAAATACTCGTGTTCAACTCTATCAAAAGCTTTTTCAAAATCAAGACTAATTACATATCCGTTTTCATTCTTTTCTTTCATGTACCATATTGTGTCTCTTATGCTCATTATCGTGTCCGCTATATCCCTTCCTTTTACTCCGTACGCTTGGTTTGTTTTGATTATACTTGGCATTACTTCCTTTAACCTGTTTGCTAAAACTTTCGCTAAAATCTTAAGGTCTGTATTTAGCATTGTGATCGGCCTGTAGTTTTTTAAATCTACCTTTTCTCCTTTCCTTTTATATATCAGTTTTGTTATCCCCATCCCCATTCTTTCATTAACTTCTTCTTTTTCAAAGATTTCTCTAAAAACTCCCTTTAAAATCTTGGTTAAAATCTCTTTAAAACATATATAAAATTCACTTCCCAAACCATCTATTCCTGGACTTTTCTTTTTATTCAGCTGCTCTATTGCTCTTTCTATCTCTTCTTCTCTGATTTCTTGATCACATTCTTTTTTATCTTCCTCGCTAATTTTTGCTTTTATCTGCTTCAACAAATCCCTTTTTTTGTTTTCTTCTACACCCCTTGTACTAAAAAGATCTTCATAAAAATCCCTTATTTCTTCTAAAATCTTTTCATTCCCTTCTACAATTTCCCCTTTTTTTCCTCTTATCTCTTTTATCGTTTCTGCTTTTCCTTTCTTTTTTTCCAAATCAAAAAAGAACTTTGTGCATTTTTCTCCCTCCACCGTATATTTAGCTTTGCTTCTTAACCTCGCCCCCTCATATTCTTTTTCCTCTATTTCTTTCAGTTTTTCCTCCATTTCCTTTATCTTTTGTATATCTTTATTTTCTTTATTCAATTCTGTTTCCAAACTTTCCTTTATTTCTTTTTCTTTGTATCTTTTGCATTTGCGTATTATACTACAATACTTAATCGAGAATTTTTTTATTAAAAACTTTACGTTCTCCCACCATATTCTCTTATCTTCTTCTTCATACATTTCATTTTCCTTTTCTTTTTCTATAATTTCTTTAACCTTTAAAATATAATCTTCATTTTCTAACATTTTTGTATTTAAAACCCATATTCCTGGCCCTCTTTGCTCTTTATTCAAGTCTATTTTAAAAAATAAAAACTTGTGATCGCTAAAACTTGTGTCTTCATACTTAATATTTTCGATAAAATTCTCCACATTTCTTGTACATAAAACAAAATCAATTCTTGTCTTACACACAAACTGCCCTACTATTTGTCTTCTTGAAAATTCTTTTTTCTTTTCCTTTCTTTCTCTCCACACATCTATCATATTATTTTCTGCCATTAATGTTTTTAATTCTTTTCTCCCTGTATCTGTTCTAAAAACCATTCCTTCTGCCATGTCTTGTTTACTAAAAACCGTGTTAAAATCCCCCATCATTATTATTTTCTTGTACTTCTTTACAATACTTCTTAAAACATTAAAAAACTCTTTCTTCTCCTTCTCCTCCGTTGGTGCATGTACATTTACTAAAATCAATTCTCTTCCTTCATGTATTGTCTCAACCACCATACATTTCCCCATCGTATCTTTGTATAACATTTTACTTGCTTTAAAAACATCATCCTTCATTAAAAAAGCCACACCTCTCCCAAACCTTCCATCTCCATTATTGTATAAAATCCCTCCTTCCCATCTCTTTTTATAATCATTCATCACATTTTCTCTCCAGTTTGTTTCTTGTAGCACAATAATATCTTCTCTTTTACATTTTTCTTTTACATTTTCAAATTTCCTTAAGTTCAAAAGTCCTCTGGCATTAAAAGTCACACAACTTAGTACCATTAAAAATAAAAAGAATAAATATCTAAAAACCATCATTCTTAGTCTTTCTCCTCCAGTTCCTTTAACACCTCAAACCTGTTTAAAACCTCCATTGGTCCTTTTTTCAGCACTTTTTTTCTTGCAGTTTCTATATTTGGCTTTACCTTTAGCAGTCTTCTTCGTCCTTGTCCCCTCTCTACTTTTTTCTTCTCGTCCTCCTCCATCCTTATTTCTCCTTCACTGTCAGTTTCTTTGTCCTGTTTTTTTCTTTTTTGCTCATGATTTGAAAATATGTCCATTGGTGTCAACTGCGTGTCCTCTTCACTTGTCCGATCATCATCCTTTTCATTCCCTCCTTCTCCTTCTTGTCTGTTGTTTGTTCCTTCCTCTGCTTCCTTTGGTTGTGATTCGTCCTCTTCTTGTCTTTCTTCGCAATGTCCTTCTTCCTCATTGCTTCCTTCATGCACCTGTCCGTCTACCTGATTTTCCCTACCTCCTTCCTCTTCCTCCATCCAACATTCACATTTATTTAAGGTTTCTCTGCAATCCGGGCACCTGACAGCATTGCAGTCTCTTGCAAAATGTCCCCTCTCCTCGCATTTATAGCACTTAAATTCTGGGCACTCTTTCAGTAGGTGTTCTGGGCTCGTGCACAGCCGACAGGTTTTAACCTGGTGACTGTGCACCACCCTAAAATACTGTGGCCCTTCCGCTGTTTCCAGCTTTGTGCTGTATGGTAGCGACGCAACCTCTTTGGGGAACCTCACCTTTAGGAACCTTGTTCCGTCCTCTATGTCAGTGTCCGGATAACATCTTCTTTTTATTTTTGAGATGGGATTAACTCTCCATCCTTCCAATTTTTATAATTTCTTCATCATCAAGATAGACGGGCAGGTGCATGAAGGAAACAACATAGTCTCTGTTTTGCAACTTTTTCACTTCACATTTCACTCCTTTTATTTCCAGTCCATCAGTCAGTTTGTCACACATTTCTTCTTTTTCCATTGTCAGTTCATATTCCTTTCCTTGTCTTGGTCTTAGCGCTAAAATTCCCCCATGTCCACATAATTCCGTTACAGCTTTAATGATATCCACCGCTCTTATCTCGATCACGTTTTCCACATTCACAATCACTGTAGCCTCTTTTAAATATTTCCTTTCACTGATTTTCTCTCTCACATCTCGGGTGTTTCCATTTCTAACTCGTGGTCGATTATCCAGTCCATTTTCGTTTGCCGTGTGTGTTCCTCCAGCCAGTCCATTGTTGTTTGCCTTGCGTGTTCCTCCAGCCAGTCCAGTGTCATTTGCCATGCGTGTTCCTCCAGCCAGTCCATTGTTGTTTGCCGTGCGTGTTCCTCCAGCCAGTCCAGTGTCGTTTGCCGTGCGTGTTCCTCCAACCAGTCCAGTGTCATTTGCCGTTAATCCGTCCATGCTTGCAAAAAAATAACAAAAACCACCCTCCAGCCAGCAAAAGCTGCTGTTAGGTGGTTTGAAAAAAAAAAAAAAAAAAAAAAAAAAAAAAAAAAAAAAAAAATCGTTGCGCCACGAGGCCTTGTATTGGTACGAATTTGCTGAATTATTTTTAGGATCTAGCTGTAAGGATTCCTGAAGTTCATAAATGACTTGGGCTCAAAAAAGAACTTGTTTGACCCCGACGTGATTTGAACACGCATCCTTCTGATCTGGAGTCAGACACGCTACCGTTGCGCCACAAGGCCTTGCATTTGTAGGATTTTGCCCTGTATTTCTAGGAATTTGCTGAGCTAGTTATAGGGTGTAGCTGTAAGGAGTCCTGAATTTATAAATGACTTGGGCTAAAAGAAGAACTTGTTTGACCCCGACGTGATTTGAACACGCAACCTTCTGATCTGGAGTCAGACACGCTACCGTTGCGCCACAAGGCCTTGCATTTGTAGGATTTTGCCCTGTATTTCTAGGAATTTGCTGAGCTAGTTATAGGGTGTAGCTGTAAGGAGTCCTGAATTTTATACATGACTTGGGCTCAAAGAAGAACTTGTTTGACGCCGACGTGATTTGAACACGCAACCTTCTGATCTGGAATCAGACACGCTACCATTGCGCCACGAGGCCTTGCATTTCTAGGAATTTGCTGAGCTAGTTATAGGACCTAGCTGTAAGGATTCCTGAGGTTCATAAAAGACTTGGGCTCAAAGAAGAGCTTGTTTGACCCCGACGTGATTTGTACACCCAACCTTCTGATCTGGAGTCAGACGCGCTACCGTTGCGCCCCAAGTCCTTGCTTTTCTAGGCATTTGCCCTGTATTTATAGGAATTTGCTGAGCTAGTTATAGGGTGTAGCTGTAAGGATTCCTGAAGTTCATAAAAGACTTGGGCTCAAAAAAGAGCTTGTTTGACCCTGACGTGATTTGAATACGCAACCTTCTGATCTGGAGTCAGATGCGCTACTGTTGCGCCACGAGGCCTTGCATTTCTAGGAATTTGCCCTGTATTTCTAGGAATTTGCTGAGCTAGTTATAGGGTGTAGCTGTAAGGAGTCCTGCATTTTATAAATGACTTGGGCTCAAAGAAGAACTTTTTTGACCCCGACGTGATTTGAACACGCAACCTTCTGATCTGGAATCAGACACGCTACCATTGCGCCACGAGGCCTTGCATTTCTAGGAATTTGCTGAGCTAGTTATAGGACCTAGCTGTAAGGATTCCTGAAGTTCATAAAAGACTTGGGCTCAAAGAAGAGCTTGTTTGACCCCGACGTGATTTGTACACCCAACCTTCTGATCTGGAGTCAGACGCGCTACCGTTGCGCCCCAAGTCCTTGCTTTTCTAGGCATTTGCCCTGTATTTCTAGGAATTTGCTGAGCTAGTTATAGGGTGTAGCAGTAGGGATTCCTGAAGTTCTCTATAAACGACTTGGGCTCAAGAAAGAACTTGTTTGACCCCGACGTGATTTGAACACGGCAACCTTCAGATCTGAGTCAGACAGAATACCGTTGCGCTAACGAGGCCTTGCTTTTCTAAACAATTTGGCCCTGTATTTCTAGGATTTGCTGAGCAGTTATAGGTGTAGCTGTAAGGAGTCCTGAATTTTATAAATGACTTGGCTCAAAGAAAAGCTTGTTTGATCCCCGACGTGATTTGAACACTAAACCTTTTATAAGGATTCACACTCCTACCGGTTGCGCCACAGGTCTTGCATTTGTCTAGGATTTTGCCTTTATTTTCCAGGAATTGCTGAGCTATTTTAGGGGTAGCGTAAGGAGTCCTGAACTTTATAAAAGACATGGGCTCAAAGAAGAACTGTTTGACCCCGACGTGATTTGAAACACGCAACCTCTGATCTGGATCAGAACTCACGCTACCGTTGGGGCAACAGCCTTGCATTTCTAGGATATTTGCTGAGCTGGTTCCTAGGATCTAAGCTAGAAGGATTCCTGAAGTGGTCATAATGACTGTTTAGAAAGTAAGCTTGTTTGACCCCGACAGTGATTTGACATCGCAGAGACCTTCTTACCTGGAGTCAAGACGCGCTAACAATTAGGCCCACGAAGGCCTTGTATTTTAAGAATGGTTGCTGAGCTTGCTCAATCTTGCTGTAAGAAATTTCTGAAGTTCAAAAGACTTGGGCTCAAAGAAGAGCTTGTTTGACCCCGACATGAATTAACACGCAACCTTTTGATTTGGAGTCATACGCGCTAACTCTTGCGCCACGAGTCTGCATTTCCTAGGGAATTTGTTGAGCTGGTTCTAGGTGTAGCTGTAAGGAGTCCTGGAATTTTATAAATGACTTGGGCTCAAGAAGAACTTTTTGACCCCAACGTGCTTTGAACCAAACCCCTTCTGATTCTGGAAGTCAGACGTGCTACCGTTGCGCCACGAGGCCTTGCATTCAAGGAATTTGCTGAGCCTGTTCTAAAAGTCTCGGTTATAAAAATGCTTGTCTCAAAGAAGAGCTTGTTTGACCCGACGTGATTTGAACACGCAAACCTCCTGATCTGGAGTCCAACCCATCGCTATACCGTTGCGCCACGAGGCCTTGCATTTCTAGGGATTTTGCTGAGTCTGGTTCTAAAGTCTTGGTTATAAATTCTTGGGCTCAAAGAGAGCTTGTTTGACCCCAGACGTGATTTGAACACGCAACCTTCTGATCTGGAGTCAGACTCTCTATCTCCGTCTGCGCCACAGGACTTGAATTTTAATACCAATATGCCCTGTAATTCTAGGAATTTGCTGAGCTAGTTTGAGGAACAAGGTTAAGATTCCTGAAAGTTCATAAAAGACTTGGGCGTCAAAGAAGAGCTTGTTGACCCCGACGTGATTTGAACACGCAACCTTCTGATCTGGAGTCAGATGCGCTACGTTGCGCCACGAGGCCTTGCATTGGTAGGATTTTGCCCTGTATTTCTATGAATTTGCTGAGCTAGTTATAGGTGGTAAGCTGTAAGGAGTCCGAATTTTATAAATGACTTGGGCTGAAAGAAGAACTTGTTTGACCCCAACGGTGATTAGAACACGCCAACTTCTGATCTAGAGTCAGACCGCTTACCGTTTTGCGCCACGAGGCCTTGCATTTTACCAATATGGCCTTTTGTAATTTCTAGAATTTGCTGACTAGTTTATAGGGTTAGACTGTACGGATTCCAGAATCTCATAAAAGACTTGGGTTCAAAGAAGAAGCTTGTATTATCTATGACCCCCCCCGACGTGATTTGAACCGCAACCTCTGATACTGGATTCAGACGCGCTACCGTTCGGCCCAAATTCCTTGCTTTTCGAGGAATTTGCCTGGTATTTCTAGTAATTTGCTGTGCTAGTTATAGGGTTTAGCGTAGTGAATTCCTGAAGTTCAATAATAAAGACTTGGCTCAAAGAAGAGCTTGTTTGACCCCGACGGATTTGAACATGCAACCTTTCTGATCTGGAATCAGATGTCGACTGTTTCGCCACAAGGCCTTGCATTTCTTAGAATATGCCCTGTATTTCTAGGATTTGCTGGAGCTAGTTTATAGACCTAGCCTGTAAGATTCCCTGAAGTTCATATAAGACTTTGGGCTCAAAGAAGAGCTTAGGGGGGGACACAACCGTGATTTGAACAAGCAAACTCCTGATCTGGAGTCAAACGCGCTAACGTTGCGCCACGTGCCCTTGCATTGGTAGAAGCTGAGCTATTTTTAGAATCTAAGTGTAAGGATTCCTGAAGTTCATAAAAGACTTGTGCTCAAAGAAGAGCTTGTTTGACCCCGACGTGATTTGAACACGCAACCTTCTGATCTGGAGTCAGACGCGCTACCGTTGCGCCACGAGGCCTTGCATTTCTAGGGATTTGCTGAGCTGGTTCTAAAAGTCTTGGTTTATAAAATTCTTGGGCTCAAAGAAGAGCTTGTTTGACCCCGACGTGATTTGAACACGCAACCTTCTGATCTGGAGTCAGACGCGCTACCGTTGCGCCACAAGGCCTTGCATTTTTAACAATATGCCCTGTATTTCTAGGAATTTGCTGAGCTAGTTATAGGACCAAGGTGTAAGGATTCCTGAAGTTCATAAAAGACTTGGGCTCAAAGAAGAGCTTGTTTGACCCCGACGTGATTTGAACAAGCAAACTTCTGATCTGGAGTCAGACGCGCTACCGTTGCGCCACGTGGCCTTGCATTGGTAGGAATTTGCTGAGCTATTTTTAGAATCTAAGTGTAAGGATTCCTGAAGTTCATAAAAGACTTGGGCTCAAAGAAGAGCTTGTTTGACCCCGACGTGATTTGAAAACGCAACCTTCTGATCTGGAGTCAGACGCACTGCCGTTGCGCCACGAGGCCTTGCATTTCTAAGAATTTGCTGAGCTAGTTATAGGGTGTAGCTGTAAGGATTCCTGAAGTTCATAAAAGACTTGGGCTCAAAGAAGAGCTTGTTTGACCCCGACGTGATTTGAACACGCAACCTTCTGATCTGGAGTCAGATGCGCTACCGTTGCGCCACGAGGCCTTGCATTTCTAGGATTTTGCCCTGTATTTCTAGGAATTTGCTGAGCTAGTTATAGGGTGTAGCAGTAGGGATTCCTGAAGTTCATAAAAGACTTGGGCTCAAAGAAGAGCTTGTTTGACCCCGACGTGATTTGAACACGCAACCTTCTGATCTGGAGTCAGACGCGCTACCGTTGCGCCACGAGGCCTTGCATTTCTAGGGATTTGCTGAGCTGGTTCTAAAAGTCTTGGTTTATAAAATTCTTGTGCTCAAAGAAGAGCTTGTTTGACCCCGACGTGATTTGAACACGCAACCTTCTGATCTGGAGTCAGACGCGCTACCGTTGCGCCACGAGGCCTTGCATTTCTACCAATTTGCCCTGTATTTCTAGGAATTTGCTGAGCTAGTTATAGGGTGTAGCAGTAGGGATTCCTGAAGTTCATAAAAGACTTGGGCTCAAAGAAGAGCTTGTTTGACCCCGACGTGATTTGAACACGCAACCTTCTGATCTGGAGTGAGACGCGCTACCGTTGCGCCACGAGGCCTTGCATTTCTAGGGATTTGCTGAGCTGGTTCTAAAAGTCTTGGTTTATAAAATTCTTGGGCTCAAAGAAGAGCTTGTTTGACCCCGACGTGATTTGAACACGCAACGTTCTGATATGGAGTCAAACGCGCTACCGTTGCGCCACAAGGCCTTGCATTTTTAACAATATGCCCTGTATTTCTAGGAATTTGCTGAGCTAGTTTGAGGACCAAGGTGTAAGGATTCCTGAAGTTCATAAAAGACTTGGGCTCAAAGAAGAGCTTGTTTGACCCCGACGTGATTTGAACAAGCAAACTTCTGATCTGGAGTCAGATGCGCTACCGTTGCGCCACGTGGCCTTGCATTGGTAGGAATTTGCTGAGCTATTTTTAGAATCTAAGTGTAAGGATTCCTGAAGTTCATAAAAGACTTGGGCTCAAAGAAGAGCTTGTTTGACCCCGACGTGATTTGAACACGCAACCTTCTGATCTGGAGTCAGACGCGCTACCGTTGCGCCACGAGGCCTTGCATTTTTAGGGATTTGCTGAGCTGGTTCTAAAAGTCTTGGTTTATAAAATTCTTGTGCTCAAAGAAGAGCTTGTTTGACCCCGACGTGATTTGAACATGCAACCTTCTGATCTGGAGGCAGACGCGCTACCGTTGCGCCACGGGGCCTTGCATTTCTAGGGATTTGCTGAGCTGGTTCTAAAAGTCTTGGTTTATAAAATTCTTGGGCTCAAAGAAGAGCTTGTTTGACCCCGACGTGATTTGAACACGCAACGTTCTGATCTGGAGTCAGACGCGCTACCCTTGCGCCACAAGGCGCTGAATTTTTAACAATATGCCCTGTATTTCTAGGAATTTGCTGAGCTAGTTTGAGGACCAAGGTGTAAGGATTCCTGAAGTTCATAAAAGACTTGGGCTCAAAGAAGAGCTTGTTTGACCCCGACGTGATTTGAACACGAAACCTTCTGATCTGGAGTCAGACGCGTTACCGTTGCGCCCCAAGTCCTTGCTTTTCTAGGAATTTGCCCTGTATTTCTAGGAATTTGCTGAGCTAGTTATAGGACCTAGCTGTAAGGATTCCTGAAGTTCATAAAAGACTTGGGCTCAAAGAAGAGCTTGTTTGACCCCGACGTGATTTGAACACGCAACCTTCTGATCTGGAGTCAGACGCGCTATCGTTGCGGCACGAGGCCTTCTATCGATAGGAATTTGCTGAATTATTTTTAGGATCTAGCTGTAAGGATTCCTGAAGTTCATAAAAGACTTGGGTTCAAAGAAGAGCTTGTTTGACCCCGACGTGATTTGAAAACGCAACCTTCTGATCTGGAGTCAGAAGCGCTACCGTTGTGCCACGAGGCCTTGCATTTCTGTGAATTTGCTGAGCTGGTTCTAGGATCTGGCTGTAAGGATTCCTGAAGTTCATAAAAGACTTGGGCTCAAAGAGGAGCTTGTTTGACCCCGACGTGATTTGAACATGCAACCTTCTGATCTGGAGTCAGAAGCGCTACCGTTGCGCCACAAGGCTTGCATGTCTAACAATATGCCCTATATTTCTAGGAATTTGCTGAGCTAGTTATGGGACCTGGTTCTAGGATCTGGCTGTAAGGATTCCTGAAGTTCATAAAAGACTTGGGCTCAAAGAAAAGCTTGTTTGGCCCCGACATGATTTGAACACGCAACCTTTTGATTTGGATTCAGACGCGGTACCGTTGCGCCACGAGGTCTTGCATTTCTAGGAATTTGTTGAGCTGGTTCTAGGGTGTAGCTGTAAGGAGTCCTGAATTTTATAAATGACTTGGGCTCAAAGAAGAACTTGTTTGACCCCAACATGCTTTGAACAAGCCCCTTCTGATCTGGAGTCAGACGCGCTACCGTTGCGCCACGGGACCTTGCATTTCTATGAATTTGCTGAGCTGGTTCTAGGATCTAGCTGTAAGGATTCCTGAAGTTCATAAAAGACTTGGGCTCAAAGAAGAGCTTGTTTGATCCCGAAGTGATTTGAACGAGCAAACTTCTGATCTGTAGTCAGACACGCTACCGTTGCGCCACGTGGCCTTGCATTGGTAGGAATTTGCTAAGCTATTTTTAGGATCTAGCTGTAAGGATTCCTGAAGTTCGTAAAAAAACACTTGGGCTCAAAGAAAAGCTTGTTTGGCCCCGACGTCATTTGAACACGCAACCTTCTGATCTGGAGTCAGACGCGCTACCGTTGCACCAAGAGGTCTTGCATTTCTAGGAATTTGCTGAGCTGGTTCTAGGATCTAGCTGTAAGGATTCCTGAAGTTCATAAAAGAGTTGGGCTCAAAGAAGAGCTTGTTTGACCCCGACGTGATTTGAATACACAACCTTCTGATCTGGAGTCAGATGCGCTACCGTTGGGCCACGAGGCCTTGCATTTCTGTGAATTTGCTGAGCTGGTTCTAGGATCTAGCTGTAAGGATTCCTGAAGTTCATAAAAGACTTGGGCTCAAAGAAGAGCTTGTTTGATCCCGAAGTGATTTGAACAAGCAAACTTCTGATCTGGAGTCAGACGCGCTACCGTTGCGCTCGTGGCCTTGCATTGGTAGGAATTTGCTGAGCTATTTTTAGGATCTAGCTGTAAGGATTCCTGAATTTCGTAAAAACACTTGGGCTCAAAGAAGAGCTTGTTTGGCCCCGACGTCATTTGAACACGCAAGCTTCTGATCTGGAGTCAGACGTGCTACCGTTGCACCCAGAGGTCTTGCATTTCTAGGAATTTGCTGAGCTGGTTCTAGGATCTAGCTGTAAGGATTCCTGAAGTTCATAAAAGACTTGGGCTCAAAGAAGAGCTTGTTTGACCCCGATGTGATTTGAACACGCAACCCTCTGATCTGGAGGCAGACGCGCTACCGTTGCGCCACAAGGCCTTGCATTTCTAACAATCTGCCCTGTATTTCTAGGAATTTGCTGAGCTGGTTCTAGGATGTGATCTGGAGTCAGACGCGCTATCGTTGCGCTCGAAGGTCTTGTATTGGTAGGAATTTGCTGAATTATTTTTAGGATCTAGCTGTAAGGATTCCTGAAGTTCATAAATGACTTGGGCTCAAAAAAGAGCTTGTTTGACCCCAACGTGATTTGAACTCGGAACCTTCTGACCTGGAGTCCAATGCGCTACCAATGAGCCACGAGGCCTTGTATTTTTAAGAATTTGCTGAGCTGCTTCTAGGATCTTGCTCTAAGAATTTCTGAAGTTCATAAAAGACCTGGGCTCAAAGAAAAGCTTGTTTGACCCCGACGTGATTTGAACACGAAACCTTTTGATATGGAGTCACACTCGCTACCGTTGCGCCACGAGGTCTTGCTTTTCTAGGAATTTGCCCTGTATTTCCAGGAATTTGCTGAGCTAGTTATAGGGTGTAGCTGTAAGGAGTCCTGAATTTTATAAAAGACTTGGGCTCAAAGAAGAACTTGTTTGACCCCGACGTGATTTGAACACGCAACCTTCTGATCTGGAGTTAGACGCGCTATCGTTGCGCTCGAAGGCCTTGTATTGGTAGGAATTTGCTGAATTATTTTTAGGATCTAGCTCTAAGGATTCCTGAAGTTCATAAACGACTTGGGCTCAAAAAAGAACTTGTTTGACCCCGACGTGATTTGAACACGCAACCTTCTGATCTGGAGTCAGACAGAATACCGTTGCGCTACGAGGCCTTGCTTTTCTACCAATTTGCCCTGTATTTCTAGGAATTTGCTGAGCTAGTTATAGGGTGTAGCTGTAAGGAGTCCTGAATTTTATAAATGACTTGGGCTCAAAGAAAAGCTTGTTTGACCCCGACGTGATTTGAACACGAAACCTTTTGATATGGAGTAACACTCGCTACCGTTGCGCCACGAGGTCTTGCTTTTCTAGGATTTTGCCCTTTATTTCCAGGAATTTGCTGAGCTAGTTATAGGGTGTAGCTGTAAGGAGTCCTGAATTTTATAAAAGACTTGGGCTCAAAGAAGAACTTGTTTGACCCCGACGTGATTTGAACACGCAACCTTCTGATCTGGAGTTAGACGCGCTATCGTTGCGCTCGAAGGCCTTGTATTGGTAGGAATTTGCTGAATTATTTTTAGGATCTAGCTGTAAGGATTCCTGAAGTTCATAAACGACTTGGGCTCAAAAAAGAACTTGTTTGACCCCGACGTGATTTGAACACACAACCTTCTGATCTGGAGTCAGACAGAATACCGTTGCGCTACGAGGCCTTGCTTTTCTACCAATTTGCCCTGTATTTCTAGGAATTTGCTGAGCTAGTTATAGGGTGTAGCTGTAAGGAGTCCTGAATTTTATAAATGACTTGGGCTCAAAGAAGAACTTGTTTGACCCCGACGTGATTTGAACACGCAACCTTCTGATCGGGAGTCAGACGGAATACCGTTGCAATACGAGGCCTTGCATTTTAACCAATTTTCCCTGTATTTCTAGGAATTTGCTGAGCTAGTTATAGGATTTAGCTGTAAGGATTCCTGAAGTTCATAAATGACTTGGGCTCAAAAAAGAACTTGTTTGACCCCGACGTGATTTGAACACGCAACCTTCTGATCTGGAGTCAGACGCGCTACCGTTGCGCCACGAGGCATTGCATATCTGTGAATTGCTGAGCTGGTTCTAGGATCTAGCTGTAAGGATTCCTGAAGTTCATAAAAGACTTGGGCTCAAAGAAGAGCTTGTTTGACCCCGACGTGATTTGAACACGCAACCTTCTGATCTGGAGTCAGACGCGCTATCGTTGCGCTCGAAGGTCTTGTATTGGTAGCAATTTGCTGAATTATTTTTAGGATCTAGCTGTAAGGATTCCTGAAGTTCATAAATGACTTGGGCTCAAAAAAGAACTTGTTTGACCCCGACGTGAATTGAACACGCAACCTTCTGATCTGGAGTCAGGCGCGCTACCGTTGCGCCACGAGGCCTTGCATTTCTGTGAATTGCTGAGCTGGTTCTAGGATCTAGCTGTAAGGATTCGTGAAGTTCATAATAGACTTGGTTCCAAAGTAGAGCTTGTTTGACCCCGACGTGATTTGAACACGAAACCTTCTGATCTGGAGTCAGACGCGCTACCGACGTGATTTGAACAAGCAAACTTCTGATTTAGAGTCAGATGTGCTACCGTTGCGCCACGAGGCATTGCATTTCTAGGAATTTGCTGAGCTAGTTTTAGGATCTAGCTGTAAGGATTCCTGAAGTTCATAAAAGACTTGGGCTGAAAGAAGAACTTCTTTGATCCCGACGTGATTTGAACACGCAACCTTCTGATCTAGAGTCAGACGCGCTACAGTTGCGCCACGAGACCTTGGATTTCTAGGAATTTGCTGAGCTAGTTATAGCCTGTAGCTGTAAGGAGTCCTGAATTTTATAAATGACTTGGGCTCAAAGAAGAACTTGTTTGACCACGAGGTGATTTGAACACGAAACCTTCTGTTCGGGAGTCAGACGGAATACCGTTGCGCTACGAGGCCTTGCATTTCTACCAATTTGCCCTGTATTTCTAGGAATTTGCTGAGCTAGTTATAGGGTGCAGCTGTAAGGAGTCCTGAATTTTATAAATGACTTGGGCTCAAAGAAGAACTTGTTTGACCACGACGTGATTTGAACACGCCCCTTGTGATCTGGAGTCAGATGCACTAACGTTGCGCCACTTGGCCTTGCATTGGTAGGAATTTCCTGAGCTATTTTTAAGATCTAGCTGTAAGGATTCCTGAAGTTCATAAAAGACTTGGGCTCAAAGAAGAGCTTGTTTGACCCCGACGTGATTTGAAGAAGCAAACTTCTGATCTGGAGTCAGATGTTTTACCGTTGCGCTACTTGGCCTTGCATTGGTAGGAATTTGCTGAGCTATTTTTAAGATCTAGCTGTAAAGATTCCTGAAGTTCATAAAAGACTTGGGCTCAAAGAAGAGCTTGTTTGACCCCGACGTGATTTGAACACGCAACCTTCTGATCTGGAGTCAGACGGAACACCGTTGCGCTACGAGGCCTTGCATTTCTACCAATTTTCCCTTTGTTTCTAGGAATTTGCTGTGCTAGTTATAGGATCTAGCTGTAAGGATTCCTGAAGTTCACAAATGACTTGGGCTCAAAAAAGAACTTGTTTGACCCCGACTTGATTTGAACACGCAACCTTCTGATCTGGAGTCAGACGCGCTACCGTTGCGCCACGAGGCCTGGCTTTTTTAGGACTTTGCCCTGTATTTCTAGGAATTTGCTGAGCTAGTTATAGGGTGTAACTGTAAGGAGTCCTGAATTTTATAAAAGACTTGGGCTCAAAGAAGAACTTGTTTGACCCCGACGTGATTTGAACACGCAACCTTCTGATCTGGAGTCAGACGCGCTATCGTTCCGCTCAAAGGCCTTGTATTGGTAAGAATTTGCTGAATTATTTTTAGGATCTAGCTGTAAGGATTCCTGAAGTTCATAAATGACTTGGGCTCAAAAAAGAACTTGTTTGACCCCGACGTGATTTGAACACGCAACCTTCTGATCTGGAGTCAGATGCGCTACCGTTGCTCCACAAGGCCTTGCTTTTCCAAGAATTAGCTGAGCTAGTTTTAGGGTGTAGCTGTAAGGATTCCTGAATTTAGGGTTAGGATTCCTGAAGTTATAAAAGACTTGGGTTCAAAGAGGGACTTGTTTGACCCAGACGTGATTTGAACACACAACCTTCTGATCTGGAGTCAGACTTGCTACCGTTGCGCCACGAGGCCTTGAATTTCCAGGAATTTGCCCTGTATTTCTAGGAATTTGCTGAGCTAGTTTTAGGATATAGCTGTGAGGATTCCTGAAGTTATAGGGTGTAACTGTAAGGAGTCCTGAATTTTATAAACGACTTGGGCTCAAAGAAGAGCTTGTTTGAACCCGACGTGATTTGAATACGCAATCTTCTGTAAGGATTCCTGAATTTAGGGTTAGGATTCCTGAAGTTATAAAAGACTTGGGCTCAAAGAAGAACTTTTTTGACCCCGACGTGATTTGAACACGCAACCTTCTGATCTGGAGTCAGACGCGCTACCGTTGCGCCACGAGGCCTTACTTTTCAGCTGTGATTGCTGAGCTGGTTATAGGGTCTAGCTGTAAGGAGACCAGCATTTTATAAATGACTTGGGCTCAAAGAAGAACTTGTTTGACCCCAAAAACTTCTGGTTTGGAGTCAGACGCACTACCGTTGCGCCACGAGGCATTGCATTTTTAGGAATTTGCTGGGCTGGTTTTAGGATCTAGCTGTAAGGATTCCTGAAGTTATAAAAGACTTGGGCTCAAAGAAGAACTTGTTGTGATCAGACGCGCTACCGTTGCTCCACAAGGACTTGCTTTTCCAGGAATTAGCTGAGCTAGTTTTAGGGTGTAGCTGTAAGGATTCCTGAATTTAGGGTTAGGATTCCTGAAGTTATAAAAGACTTGGGCTCAAAGAGGGACTTGTTTGACCCCGACGTGATTTGAACACACAACCTTCTGATCTGGAGTCAGACATGCTACAGTTGCACCACGAGGCCTTGCATTTCTAGGAATTTGCCCTGTATTTCTAGGAATTTGCTGAGCTAGTTTTAGGATCTAGCTGTGAGCATTCCTGAAGTTCATAAAAGACATAAATGACTTGGGCTAAAAGAAGAACTTGTTTGACCCCAAAACCTTCTGATCTGGAGTCAGACGCACTACCATGCGCCACGAGGCCTTGCATTTCTAGGAATTTGCTGAGCTGGTTTTAGGATCTAGCTGTAAGGATTCGTGAAGTTCATAAAGGACTTGTGCTCAAAGAAGAGCTTGTTTGACCCCGACGTGATTTGATCATGCAACCTTCTGATCTGGAGTCAGACGGGCTACCGTTACGCCACGAGGCCTGGCATCTCTAGGAATTAGCTGAGCTATTTTTAGGGTCTAGCTGTAAAGAGTGTTGACTTTTATAAAAGACTTGGGCTCAAAGAAGAGCTTGTTTGACCCCAAAGTGATTTGAACACGCAACCGTCTGATCCGGAGTCAGATGCGCTACCGTTGCGCCACGTGGACTTGCATTAGTAGGAATTTGCTGAGCTATTTTTAGGATCTAGCTGTAAGGATTCCTGAAGTTCATAAAAGACTTGGGCTCAAAGAAGAGCTTGTTTGAC
>CM060633.1:217500-262500 GCA_030578275.1 Meda fulgida | reverse complement strand
CCCCGAGGTGATTTGAACACAAAACCTTCTGATCTGGAGTCAGACGTGCTACCGTTGCGCCACGAAGCCTTGCATTTCTAGGAATTTGCCCTGTATTTCTAGGAATTTGCTGAGCTAGTTTTAGGCTCTAGCTGTGAGTATTCCTGAAGTTCATAAAAGACATAAATGACTTGGGCTCAAAGAAGAACTTGTTTGACACCAAAATCTTCTGATCTGGAGTCAGACGCGCTACCGTTGTGTCACGAGGCCTTGCATTTTTAGAAATTAGCTGAGCTAGTTTTAGGGTCTAGCTGTAAGGAGTCCTGAATTTTATAAAAGCTTTGGGCTCAAAGAAGAGCTTGTTTGACCCCAAAGTGATTTGAACACGCAACCTACTGATTTAGAGTCAGACGCGCTACCGTTGCACCATATATATATATATATATATATTTTTTTTTATGACGACCAAGCAGCCGGCAGCGAGTTAAACATGTTTGATCCATTTAGCCTCTCAAATCAACACTTTACTTGGCTACAATAAAATCAATAGATATAAAACAACTTAATCATATCACACAGCCAGTTTAAACGTTTATTATCATTTTTGAAAACCTGAGGCAAACTGCTCTGCTGCTCAGTCGCAACAGTGCTCGCTAACTAAATGAGCTAAATACAATCTAAACAAATCAAATAAATGACATTCAATTAAATTAAAAACAAACATACTTTTTCCAGCTGCGCTGAAGTCACGCTCGCTACTTCAGCTACTGGCGGACACACTAAACACAGAACGAGCCGGTCGCGCGAATCACGGATCTCGCCGCCGGGAAACCTGTGTGCGTGAGCAGACTGTGTCATGTGTCAGTCATGTCAGTGTGATAGGTTATAAAACGTCTTTCTATGTTTGCTTTTCAATCGTCATTTTCTCATATTTTATTTTAATTAATGTCTAAAATAGGCTATAAATAGGATAAGCTTAAAACAGGCCTGAGGCCCGGCCCGTGTGTGAACTATGACGTAAAAATTGGCCCGAGGCCCGGCCCTAGGGGCGTAAATAAGTCGGGGCCCATCGGGCTCTAGCGCCACGAGTCCCTGCACTTCTGTGAAATTGCCCTGCATTTCTGGGAATTTGCTGAGCTAGTTTTAGGGTCTAGTTGTAAGGATTCATGAAGTTTATAAAATACTTGGGTTCGAGCTTGTTTGACCCCGACGTGATTTGAACACGCAACCTTCTGATCTGGATCTGAAGTCAGAATGTAACTTATCATTTCTAATGTTGTTACTTTCTCCACATTTCCATGTGTTTCTCTCCTTCTGTGAATTCTGCTTTAAGTCATGTCTTTTTGATCTGCTTTAATACCACTGTCCTAATTGTTCTGAAAATGTATCTCTAAAATTAATGAATCCTTAAATGTTTTAATTATTAGATTCAGATTTAAAAAAAATGCGTGTACTTTTTGTACCGGGCCAAATAATTTCTTACTGTGGGCCTGGGTAATGAATCATTTTAGAAATTGACTCTAACAATCCGAAACACAAGTAAAGAAACTGACTTCACAACTTCTGTCCATTCAGTAAATACGCCGACTGACCTGCGGTTTATGGGGGAAATCCTCTGGCAGCAGCAGTCTCAGTCTGAGGTGTTTTAATGCTGAGCCGGCAACGAGTTCAACAGAAACAGATACGCAGCATTTTCTTGACAGAATCCACTACACAAAGGCATTGATTAACATAATTAATGCATCCACTCAACGATTCAACGAAGACGATGAACCGAAGATACTCTATTCTCCTTTCAATATTTATCTGTCAAGCTTATACAATGCTGGCTCAGGTGAGTGATATTCATTAAGTATTCGATAAATAGAAAACTAGTGCTTTGTTTTTGTGTAATTCAAGAATCTGTAACCTGAAAAAGAGCAAAGAGTAGGAGTTCACTATGATATTAACGGCAATAACAGACCTGTCTCAGGACAAGAAACAGTTCTGCAGAAACTGTTAAATTCAGTTGCTTAAGTCACGTTTCAGAACAAAGGAGTTTATTCAGAGTAGGTCATGGGTTAAAGCTAAACGCATGTGTACGTCATTGTATTTTGGCCACTCTTTTATTATTATAATGCCGAACGAGATGATGGTATCAAATTTTTCATAAGCTACTGCAAAAGTATATTTGATTGTAAATGCATCTGATTTTATCTGAATTAGTAGGACGCCTGACAGCAGCACCAGTCCAGTTTTCTTTTTCTTGTGTGATAAAATATACAATATATATTTTTATTTCCATATATTTTTAAGTTCTTGTCTTTGACATAGGGGCAATCCAAAATCTTGAAATTAAATTGTGAAAAGTCTTTCAGTCTGACAGACTGTAGGCCTACTGTGTGACTATTGCACATTTGAATCAACCACTCTAAACAACCACTCTATTCAGAGGGATTAGAGGATAAACATGGAATGTTTTGATGTACTCTTAAAGAGAACACTGTTAAACGAACATCAACAGCTTCTGTCACTGGCCAGCGCTACTCATGCGTCTCCAACACTGCTGCTCTATCCGTTAACCAGGCGTAACACATATTTTTCCTGCTTACGTGAGTCTTGCAAGATGAAAACACGACATAGGAAGAGGAAAACATGGTGCCCTTCCCCTCAGTACTGCCAATGAGAGGCAAGGATCGTCTCACATATAACAGCTGATCGTCACCATGACTAACTGATAAAGAATCTAATGTTCACATGAGTTTGTTGATTATCAAAATAAAATACAAAATGCTTGTGCTCCAGAACTCAAACCTTAGAGGGTTTGGTAGGATCTCAAAATAGCAAAATTCAAGGTCATAGTGAAGACAATCCACAAGAACAAGAACCAGCCACATTGCTCCTGCCATGCAGTGAATGTTCCCCTTTGTAAACGGACTGGACATTCGAGCAGTCTGAGTTCATAACCATAATCCCACCATCAGCATGCAGAGCAGGTCAGAGGTCACGGCTCCAGATGACCTCATAAGAGCGGCGTGTGCGCCACATCGGTCATAGTAGACTAGAAAAAGAAACAAGAACAGGAAATACAATCTTTGACATTGAATTGACACATTTTAAAAGGATTTTAGAAGCTTTTAGATAATAAAAAAAAATATTATACATGGTGTATTGATCGATGGATGGGCAGACAGGTCGGCAGGCTGTGTGTTTACATTTGAAATATACATCAGAAATATCGTAAATATCATCAATTTATTACCATGTCAAAATGTAAATCAGACATTGCATCTGAGATGACTATTAAGTAACTGTTTTAAGGAAAAAGACGAGCAATATTTCATGCTTAGATCATGAAAGTTTCATGATAACGAGATCCATTGGCATCAATTACTGTGGAACATGAACCAACTGGAAGACATTATAGGAATCTAATATTTCTTCATCATTCAGACACTCTTTCTAGGGTCCTATATACCACTTCCCCAGACCATGTTTTCAGACTTGTCATTACTCTGTGAATGCAGGTCCTTGTCATTAGAACCGTAAAGAGACGGTTGATGGAAATATATAAAAATGAGTTATCAATCCTTTCTTTCCCTTTTTACAGTAAGCCAGGCAAGGAACACCGCCGCTAAAGCTTTACTGTACTGTAGTTGTGTTGATATTTAGGATTAATGTCATTGAAGGTGATTAAAGTAATGTTAGTAACGCTTTAGATTACAGCCCGGAAAGTAGGGCTACTGCGTAATTAAAGCAATTTTGCAGCGTAACCTTCGGTCATTATAGTGTACCTATAACGTACTTACAATATAAGTATAAGGGAACAAAATTTTAAGTTTGGGGAATAAAAGGGGTAACAACCAGGAGAATTCAATTTATACTGTAAGTATTATGGAACTAAATGGGTACTTATTCTACTATTATGATACAACAATCACATTTGGGAGCAATTTAGTGAGAACATACACTTGTACCTTTATGAAATGGTGAACCAGTACATACTGTATAGGCTTTTTAAAAATTACAGGGTACAGATCTATGCATACAGTAATCTTTTTAACAAAAGTGCACTGAAAACAAAAACTTTAAACTTTAAAGACAATTGGTACATGTTTGTCTCTTATTCAGTGATGTAAAATTGTTTGCCACCATAGTGGGTAACACTATGTTGATAGTCCATTTTAGATATTCTACTAACTATGAGTAACTGTGCAACTACATGTCAACTAGCAGTCATTAGAGTATTAGTACTGTCTGCATACTTAATTAGGTCATCATCACTTAATCAGACTAAGCTTGATAATTGACTTCTATTGTATTGGTGAGACACAGAACCGGTTTGATGCTGAGGGTCTGATGAAAGACCTAAACCTGAACCTTTGTTCTTAGGGATCTTTAAACAGGAGGCGAGGGACATAATGGGTCAAAGTTTCAATATTCTTATAATATTACTATGAGCAGAGTTACAGGAGTTAGTAACACACAGTAACATTCAGGGAAAATTACAGCAAACATGGTTCACCTGAAATCTTGATTAACCAAGTAGTTCTACAGTTTGCCTTAATACACAGGCAAAATATTACAAACTAACATATCATGTTTACACATTTCCATTAATTCTCAAGTGGTTATATATGATGCACAGGAGTAAAAAGACCTTATTTGTCTGTTTAAGAGTGAATAAAGTGTAGTCCTTTCTAAACTCGTTGGGTCGTAAAACAGTCTAATCTTAGTGATGTTTCTTTGCTATGACAAGCAGAGGTCCTGAATCTGCGTCCACAGACACCGGGCACCGGGCTGCTTGTTGAGTGACGGGACTAGTGGATTCTTTATGAAATATAATGCCTGATCTGTTTTAGCCACTACAGCCTGCTTTTACTGTACTGGATGCTACCGTATGGATCTGAACATGTTATGCAAAAACAGTAAATTCTGCGACCGTGGTGGTAATATGCATGTTACCTATTTTTTTTAGGACAGTCCCGGTAAGCGAGACCTACAGAACTCGATCCAACAGGTTCACAAACTGCTTTCGTCACAGGAATCTTCATACTTGCAGAGTCTTCGTACTTTGAGGAAGAAACTCAACCTCCTGCATGACAGTGTTGCACGCCGGGCCGCTAAACCAAAGAACTGTAAGTAAAGAACTGAATACTGAATACCACGAGGCACACATGCTTAATGTAGTTTAAAACGTCCACACTGTTTGTTGTTGTCTTCCACAGTCACTTGCCCTGAGCTGGAGCCTCCCGTGAACGGCAGAAAGCTGGGGAAGACTCTGTTGGCTGGCCACGAGGTGCACTTCATCTGTGACGTGGGCTTCGAGCTGCAGGGCTCCGAGACCAGACACTGTAGAGACTCGCTCAGCTGGAGTGGACATCAGCCCGTCTGCAAAGGTGTCCGCACTTAAGCTCCTTTATTCAGCCCGTCTGCAAAGGTGTCCGCACTTAAGCTTCTTTATTCAGCCCGTCTGCAAAGGTGTCCGCACTTAAGCTCTTTTATTCAGCCCGTCTGCAAAGGTGTCTGCACTTAAGCTCCTTTATTCAGCCCGTCTGCAAAGGTGTCTGCACTTAAGCTCCTTTATTCAGCCCATCTGCAAAGGTGTCCGGACTTAAGCTCCTTTATTCAGCCCGTCTGCAAAGGTGTCCGCACTTAAGCTCCTTTATTCAGTCCGTCTGCAAAGGTGTCTGCACTTAAGCTCCTTTAGCTTCTTTATTCAGTCCGTCTGCATAGGTGTCCGCACTTAAGCTCCTTTAGCTTCTTTATTCAGTCCGTCTGCAAAGGTGTCCGCACTTAAGCTCCTTTATTCAGTCCGTCTGCAAAGGTGTACGCACTTAAGCTCCTTTATTCAGCCCGTCTGCAAAGGTGTACGCACTTAAGCTCCTTTATTCAGCCCGTCTGCAAAGGTGTCCTCACTTAAGCTCCTTTATTCAGCCCGTCTGCAAAGGTGTCTGCACTTAAGCTCCTTTATTCAGCCCGTCTGCAAAGGTGTCCGCACTTAAGCTCCTTTATTCAGCCCGTCTGCAAAGGTGTACGCACTTAAGCTCCTTTATTCAGCCCGTCTGCAAAGGTGTCCTCACTTAAGCTCCTTTATTCAGCCCGTCTGCAAAGGTGTCTGCACTTAAGCTCCTTTATTCAGCCCGTCTGCAAAGATGTCCGCACTTAAGCTCCTTTATTCAGCCCGTCTGCAAAGGTGTCCGCACTTAAGCTCCTTTATTCAGTCCGTCTGCAAAGGTGTCCACACTTAAAGCTCCTTTAGCTTCTTTATTCAGTCCGTCTGCAAAGGTGTCCGCACTTAAGCTCCTTTAGCTTCTTTATTCAGTCCGTCTGCAAAGGTGTCCGCACTTAAGCTCCTTTATTCAGTCCGTCTGCAAAGGTGTCCGCACTTAAGCTCCTTTATTCAGTCCGTCTGCAAAGGTGTCTGCACTTAAGCTCCTTTAGCTTCTTTATTCAGTCCGTCTGCACTTAAGCTCCTTTATTCAGCCCGTCTGCACTTAAGCTCCTTTGGCTTCTTTATTCAGCCCGTCTGCACTTAAGCTCCTTTATTCAGCCCGTCTGCAAAGGTGTCCGGACTTAAGCTCCTTTATTCAGCCCGTCTGCAAAGGTGTCCGCACTTAAGCTCCTTTATTCAGTCCGTCTGCAAAGGTGTCTGCACTTAAGCTCCTTTAGCTTCTTTATTCAGTCCGTCTGCAAAGGTGTCCGCACTTAAGCTCCTTTAGCTTCTTTATTCAGTCCGTCTGCAAAGGTGTCCGCACTTAAGCTCCTTTATTCAGTCCGTCTGCAAAGGTGTACGCACTTAAGCTCCTTTATTCAGCCCGTCTGCAAAGGTGTACGCACTTAAGCTCCTTTATTCAGCCCGTCTGCAAAGGTGTCCTCACTTAAGCTCCTTTATTCAGCCCGTCTGCAAAGGTGTCCTCACTTAAGCTCCTTTATTCAGCCCGTCTGCAAAGGTGTCTGCACTTAAGCTCCTTTATTCAGCCCGTCTGCAAAGGTGTCCGCACTTAAGCTCCTTTATTCAGTCCGTCTGCAAAGGTGTACGCACTTAAGCTCCTTTATTCAGCCCGTCTGCAAAGGTGTCCGCACTTAAGCTCCTTTAGCTTCTTTATTCAGTCCGTCTGCAAAGGTGTCCGCACTTAAGCTCCTTTATTCAGTCCGTCTGCAAAGGTGTACGCACTTAAGCTCCTTTATTCAGGCCGTCTGCAAAGGTGTACGCACTTAAGCTCCTTTATTCAGCCCGTCTGCAAAGGTGTCCTCACTTAAGCTCCTTTATTCAGCCCGTCTGCAAAGGTGTCTGCACTTAAGCTCCTTTATTCAGCCCGTCTGCAAAGGTGTCCGCACTTAAGCTCCTTTATTCAGCCCGTCTGCAAAGGTGTACGCACTTAAGCTCCTTTATTCAGCCCGTCTGCAAAGGTGTCCTCACTTAAGCTCCTTTATTCAGCCCGTCTGCAAAGGTGTCTGCACTTAAGCTCCTTTATTCAGCCCGTCTGCAAAGATGTCCGCACTTAAGCTCCTTTATTCAGCCCGTCTGCAAAGGTGTCCGCACTTAAGCTCCTTTATTCAGTCCGTCTACAAAGGTGTCCACACTTAAAGCTCCTTTAGCTTCTTTATTCAGTCCGTCTGCAAAGGTGTCCGCACTTAAGCTCCTTTAGCTTCTTTATTCAGTCCTTCTGCAAAGGTGTCCGCACTTAAGCTCCTTTATTCAGTCCGTCTGCAAAGGTGTCCGCACTTAAGCTCCTTTATTCAGCCCGTCTGCAAAGGTGTACGCACTTAAGCTCCTTTATTCAGCCCGTCTGCACTTAAGCTCCTTTATTCAGTCCGTCTGCAAAGGTGTCGGCACTTAAGCTCCTTTATTCAGTCCGTCTGCAAAGGTGTCCGCGCTTAAGCTCCTTTATTCAGCCCGTCTGCAAAGGTGTCCGCACTTAGCTCCTTTATTCAGCCCGTCTGCAAAGGTGTCGGCACTTAAGCTCCTTTATTCAGCCCGTCTAAAGCCTCCTCAGTGCATCTGCCTGTGAGCCAGTCAACTGAGTCTGTGAGTGAAAAATGTCTCTTTCTAGGACACCAGGTGCATTTTCCAGTTGGTATTTTAAAATATTTTAAAGATTCTGTCAGAAAAATAATGTCTTTAAATGCCATCTCAAGCTGAAATACACTATTTGGCCAAATGTATGCGATACACCTGCTTCTAATGAACATGTTTGGCTACTGAAGTAGCTCCACTGAAAACATCTTAATGCTATACGGTCCAAGAGAGCTCTGTGCTTCCAGCTTTGCTGCAGTGGGTTAGTGAAGGTCCCTTTCTCTTCCAGCACGTCAACACAAAGCGAAGTCCTAACAAACATGTTTTACAGAGTCTTGTATGAACTTCACTAATCTATAAGACCAGACCCGAACCCCTGTTTAACACATAGATTCAGGTAAGTAGACTTAACTTGAGGAGATGTGGTAATGATCAGTCAAAGACGATGGACATGAAGAAGATCAGGATCTTAACAGTGTGTTCCCTTCCGAGACAAGAAAATCACTGAGCGTTTGAGTAAATGCAGTCCTCCATTGGTTGTGTTTGCAGGTGGATATTATTTGATGTGATTTGGCATATTTCAATATGCTATTTATTTTTTCAATAATGTTTCATGTTGGATATATAATCCATGGAATTTAAATAACTGGTAACTAGAAGGAACAGTGAATGGACGTCTATAGCTTTTCAACACTTGACATCGTGTTGAGGAACAGCATGAGTTAAGGAGTGCTTGGATTCAGTAACTCACTGTACGTGTTGTGTACAACATAATTAGACTGATACTGTCATTAGACTGTCATTTACTCAACCTCATGTTGTTCCTAACCTGTATGCATACATTTCTTCTGCAAAACACAAAGGACGGGTTAAGGTTAACTTTTATTGAATGGAAAAAAAAAAGCTAAATAGTCTTTTGGAATGACATGTGGGTGATGGAAATGATGACATTGTTATATTGTTATCTATTTAAATATCCCAGTGAACCCTAGTTTGGATTTAAGATCTTACAAACGGCTGGTGGAAACCTTCCATCTTTTCTGTCATCACAACTAAACCTGTAAACTTCTCGAATTACATACTCTTTAGTTTTATAAGACTCTTTACACTTGTATTTAAAGGTGCTGTAAGCTTGTTTTCAATGGACAAAATGTTGCCACTACCTGACAGATACAAAATATTATCAAAAGCACGTGGACAGTCTAACAACGGTCTAGAATTCAGCATTCTGTGTTTTCAACTTTGTTGCAGCAGATTGTGGAGAGTCTTTGCTTTTCCAACATGTTAATTCTGTTAATTCTGTTGTTCACAAAACGAGGTCCATATAGAAAAGGTTTTTCTACACAAAGCCCAGACCTGAACCCCTCAACACCACTGAGATGAGCGATAAGCGAGTGATGATGAGATGAGTGAGGCCTGACTGTGGAATATCTAATTTCAAAAGCATGAATTCCTGTCTTTATTGCCACAACAGCTTAAATTCTTCCACTAGATGTTGCTCAAGGATTTGCTCCGGTCAGACCAGCTCGAAGTCGAGGGCTCACAGACGGTCTTCCAGTGGATCCTGAAGGTGTTCGTGAGATTCTCTGGACAGATCAGCCCAGTTCTTTGACACCAGACTTAAACCACACGTACATGAGCTTGTCTTGTGCACAGAGGCGTTGACACGCTGGAGCAGATAAAGACCTTCCCCGAACTGCTGAAGCACAGAATAGTGGAGAATGTTTAATGTCATATATGTATTGGTTAGCATCAAGTCTTCAGAATCACTGAAGCGGATGCAGTGAGAAAACACACATCTCTGTGACCGCACTAAAGAAGAATCGACATCGCTTACAGCAACTTTACCTTCTGTGTTATGGGTTTGCTTTTAGACTCTGAATCCTCACTGTCTTTGTCTCCTCTCTCAGATATCGACGAGTGTCTGTCGTCACCTTGTGCCAACGGGGGATCTTGTACAGACGAGGTGAATGGATTCAGCTGTTTCTGTGCCCAGGGCTGGGCTGGACCTTCCTGCGTCTCTCCAATGCCCACGTGTTGGTTTGCATTTCATCAGCTTTTTGGAGCACATTTACAGGCCCCGTTTTTGATAACCAGTTAACATGATTGATTCAATGTTACCAGACCTATCAAAGAATAAACTTCTGTACTGCACCTCGGATGAATAAGACACACACGTTTAAACATCAGTAAATGATGCAGTGGCCCAAAACTGCTGTTACAGACACATATTTATCCTCCCTAAACCAGCTCTCAAAATATAGCCTGTGAAATTTGGCAAAACTGTAAAATGTTGTGTTATACCCTTGAAAATCAAATTACAACTTATGTTCAAACTCCACATGCCAAAAAGACGCCTAAAGATATGTCTGCTGATCAATCAAAGGTGAAATATGAGGCATATACAGAATATACAGAGGCATATTTGGGCATGTTCAGTTGTCCTTCATCTGGGATCAGGGCTGTAGAAACATAAACCTTCACCTTAGATCACACTTATTAATTAAAGGATATATAAAAATCCCCAAAGTGTTTGCTTTCGTTGTTTTTGCTTTGTTGTTTGTTTGAGTACTTACACAAAAACACATTTTAATTTAATTATTTAATTATTAATAAACATTACCTCTAGTCAGTGGCGGATTCTGGTCATCCACACATTCTGACATTCCAGTAAAATGACTAAATACTGTGCAATCAGATGCACCTGTTGCTGATATACATGCTCTGACAAACAGCTGCAATTTGAATTCGATTGTTAAAAAAAGGTTCTGTTACGGTTTCAAGACAGCAAGCAATAGCTCATGGCGCTCAAGAGGTGTTTTTACTTGTACAAGAACTTGCATTTGTTTAAGTAAAATTGTCAGAGTGTATTCCTTGAATATATTCTCGTTGAGTACTTTTGACATTATTCTGTTTGACGTTATTAAACATTATTTCTATACCCTCTTTGCATGTGCATTGAGATGTGTTGAGCATAAACCAGGCTTCTTGCTGAAATCTGAGGATTGTCTCTGGTGCACAACTGACACTTTACCTGCTCGTGAAATCGGATTTTCTCCCTGCAGTTTTTGTGAACGTAATGAACACGTCCCCGGATGGAGAAGCCTCCTCCTTCCCTCAGTCCCTCTCGTCCGCTTTCCTCCGCCAGCCCAGGTGTCATCAGATCCAGGGAACCACACACTGCACCTGTGAGCCGGGGTTCTCCATCTCCGGCCGGGAGAACAGCATCTGCACAGGTGCGCTTCTTCACCAAACACACTCTAGGAAGACACTGTTTATTAGTGGTCAAAGATTGAAATCCCGTCTAAAGAGACCCATGCTAGCCAAGCTCAAAACTCACTCTCTCCTGTTGTTCTTGCGACGGGTTTCTATTAGTCATGGCCAGTTTATTCTTCACCAGCTTGTAATGTTTTTGGTCTCTGTCTTTGGGACCATCGATGCTGATCTTTCCAGTAGGGACACAATTCTCTTCTTCCGTTCAATTGCGTGTTTGTTTCAACCTGCTCGTTCCTGTATGTTTTCTCCTAGACATAGATGAGTGTGAGCTGTTCCACGCGGGGCAGGCGGGCCGGCTCTGCTTACACACGTGTGTTAACACTGCCGGCGGATACAGATGCTCCTGTCCTGCCGGTTACAACCTGACCAGCGATGGACGGAACTGCAAAGGTCATTCACATTCAGTAACAGTAAAAGATGCACTTGGGAAACACTACGGTCTTGATTCTGAATCCTGTTTTCCCTTCCAGATATCAACGAGTGTGGATCCGGGCAGAACAACTGCACTCGTGACCAGCTCTGCATCAACACCTACGGGGGTTTTCAGTGTGTTAAAGTGGAGTGTCCACAGATGAGGAACGCCAGCTACACCAAAACCTCTCCAACGTACGCAAGTCTATGAACCATCTTTATTTAAAGGGATAGTTCACCCAAAAATTAAAATTAGCCCATGATTTTCTGACCCTCAAGTCATAGGTGTATATGACATTCTTCTTTCAGATGAATACAATCAGAGTTAAATCATAAGTCAAAAATGTCCTGGCTGTGAATGGCTGTTTCTGTTTTGAAGTCCAAAAAAGTGCATCCATCCATGATAAAAGACGGCCGTACGCAAGTCGACCACGCCACAAGAGTAACACTTGATGATGTGTGATGTAGATGTAGGAGTAGCGTAAGTTTAGACGCCTCTCGTGGTTTAAACAAACAGCGCTGGGCAGCAAACTCAAGCTCCTCCCACATTTCTTTTTAAAAATTCTTGTTTTAGACTAATTTGTGACTGGTGTTTTTTTTTGGTCTCTATCCTCTAAGTTTCCGCGTTCGTCACTGTGTCATGCAAGATGCACTTTTATCATGGACAGATGCACTTTTATAAAGACAGATGCACTTTAATCATGGACATGCACTTTTATAAGGACAGATGCACTTTTATAAAGACAGATGCACTTTAATCATGGACATGCACTTTTATAAGGACAGATGCACTTTATGATGGACAGATGCACTTTAATCATGGACAGATGCACTTTTATAAGGACGGATGCACTTTAATCATGGACAGATGCACTTTAATCATGGACAGATGCACTTTTATAAGGACAGATGCACTTTAATCATGGACAGATGCACTTTTATAAGGACAGATGCACTTTTATGATGGACAGATGCACTTTATGATGGACAGATGCACTTTAATCATGGACAGATGCACTTTTATCATGGACAGATGCACTTTTATAAAGACAGATGCACTTTAATCATGGACAGATGCACTTTTATAAGGACATATGCACTTTTATAAGGACAGATGCACTTTTATCATGGACAGATGCACTTTATGATGGACAGATGCACTTTTATAAGGACAGATGCACTTTTATAAGGACAGATGCACTTTTATAAAGACAGATGCACTTTAATCATGGACAGATGCACTTTTATCATGGACAGATGCACTTTTATAAGGACAGATGCACTTTTATAAAGACAGATGCACTTTAATCATGGACAGATGCACTTTTATAAGGACAGATGCACTTTTATCATGGACAGATGCACTTTATGATGGACAGATGCACTTTAATCATGGACAGATGCACTTTTATAAGGACGGATGCACTTTAATCATGGACAGATGCACTTTAATCATGGACAGATGCACTTTTATAAGGACAGATGCACTTTTATGGACTTCCAAAAATATACGGCCATTCACTGGCATTATAAAGCTTGGAAGAGCCAGGACATTTTTTTATATAACTCCGATTGTATTCGTCTGAAAGAAGAAAGTCATATATACCGAGGATGGCTTGAGGGAGAGTAAATCATGGGCTAATTTTCATGTTTGGGTGAACAAACCCTTTAAAACAAAGACACCTGTATAAGTGTTGTTGTGCCCTCAGGCGTTGCGAGAGGAACCCCTGCCCCGGGTCCAGCCGGACCTGCTCTCAGATGCCCGGCTCCGTGTCCCACCATCACCTGTCGGTGGTGTCCAGGCTCTCGACTCCTCGGGTCGTGTTCCGGGTCTCCGCCGTGAGGATGATCGGAGACTCGCTGAGGTTCGCTCTGCTGGGAGGACGAGCTCATCGGTTCTTCACCGTGAGGCGCTCAGACCGCCAGACGGGGGAACTCCTGCTGACCCGTCCGGTTCTGGGCCCGGCCACACTGGACCTCCAGGTGGAGATGAGAGAGCTGGAGCGCGGAGAACTGCTGGGCCGATACATCACCAAAATCACCATCTTTGTCTCACCATATGAGTTTTAGAGTCAAGCTACAGAAGTTAATATCAAGAAGAAATCTGGCTAGGTAGTTAGTGCAATCTTGCATAGATTCTCCACCAAACAAATGTCCTAAAGAAAGAGTTTTTATGCTCACATGAGGTGGTTTTTCAGGCAATTCAAAAAAGGAATATTTTGCAAAACTGCAATGGAAACAGTTTTTGCGTATTTACAGTCACCTAAGGTAGATGAACAGAAGACGAGACCGAGTTCTTTAAACTAATAAAAGACAAAAGAATTATGTGAATACTGGATTAGAAACTACAAAGAAATGCCAAAATCAAGAGCTGGAAGCAGAAATGAGGGAGAAATTCCCAGAAACTCCTCATATGAGCAGCTCACAGTACAAGGGGCTTTCCCTGCCATTAATGCTTGGATAACACACACACACACACACACACACACACACGTCTCTTTCCGTTAACAATAATGGCCAGTGCGGTGGCTGGGATATATGTAAACCCACCAACATCCGTAGTAATGATTTTTGGAATGACTTATCGCGAGGGGAAAAAATGACGTTTTAGTCGCATAACATCGGTTTATGGAAACGCAGTAGTTTCGCAAGTTTTTTATCGAAATTTAGAATCCATCGCAAAAGTTGTGTGCAAATCTGTAATAGAAACACACCTAATGTCATTATACGAGTTTTTACAGCATTTTGTAATTATCTCCTCTCTGGCTTTCACTCACATTCTGCTGGACCAATCACATTAGAGGAACCTGGATCCTGAGACCTAGAGTCATAACCTAATATTACTTTGCTTAAAGCCAGCCATGTTTATATAATGATTGATATAGTTGTGAATTACAACATAATTAATACAAGTGGGACCATAATCCCCTGTTGTCGTGTGTGTTGTTGTGTGTGTCATTGGCTGCATTCACACTTGGCATTAACATGCGATCAAGCAGATCGGCTCATTAGCCAATCAGGACACGGCGCGTTTACATTTGTTCACATTAAGTATCCTCTGTATCTGGATAACTGATCGGATTTCTGTTTCCTGCGTAATATTAATTTAGGTCTGTGGCACGACACCAGATTAAGATTAAGAGTAAAGATGATACAAATTAAACAATGTCCCAATTGCTTTCACTGACTCACTTTACTTTCCTATGCAATCTCCAGTCTGAGATCAAATTAAGTTTGTTGAAAGAGGGAATACTTCCAGAGTTGATCATACAAAAATAACTGGTTGGTAATGTTAAACAAGTCACACCATTGATCATAGGGGTTTAAGTTTATAGCATACAATGACTATATTGACAGAAATGGGAGATTAATAAACATGCTGAAACATTTAAAACATTAAAAAATAAAAAGTGTATTCCGATTATTCCTCTGGCAAAGCAGCGTGCAGCTCTTCATTAAGATCTCATTACTAACTGTGATTATACAGGCGATAACTCGTTCAGATAACGTAGCACAATTAAAATGAAAATGCCACACGCGTACAGTATCATGTAAGTCTAAATAAACTGTTTTAAAGATTAACGTTTATTTTAAGGTTCAAATAAGTCTAATTTCTTGTCTAAACTGCGTCTGGACATTATTTTCTGCGGTATTTCTCCTTGAGACACAGTTGAGCTGTTTATTGCTTTAATATGCCACACTAATAATCATATGAGTCCAAGTTCATTATCAAATACAAAGTAATTCAAGCTAGTGCATTACAATACCCTTGAAGTGAGAAAATAGAGACAGAACTAATACATAAAGCCAATCAATCCAAATGATGAGTCAATTCCTGAAGTAAATTTTTATTCATGAAAATCAATGAAACATTTGTACAATAAATACAAAGGCAAGATGGCCAGAAGGATATTCTTAAGTGTGTAGTAGTCCATTAAGGCCTGATATCTTTGTATAACATTTAAAAAACACAACAGGTACAAGCAAAGCGTAAGGTGCAAATCCGTCTCCTCAGGATCTTCCACGACAAAATTCATTCCCACAAATCATTTGATCTTAGATTCACTACAAACCCTGTTGATAACAGTGACTAGATTAAAACAACTGTCTCACAGTGAACACACTCACTCACACACACAAAACACACACTCAAACAACACACACTCACACTCTCAACAAACACTCACACACACAAAAAACACACACTCTCACACACACACACACACACACACACACACACACACACACACACACACACACACACACACACACACTCACACTGCCTGTGCTTCACCCTTCACGCGGCCAAACGCTGAAAGGTACTTTATAAAAGCGCCGGTCAGTCATTTTTCATCAACGTCACAAATCATTAACTTGATCTCAGTGCCTCATTTAGTCTTGTAATATTTTTTTTTACAAAATATTGTGGCACAAAGAAACACAAGGTTAGAAATACTTATCCAGTTCTCACCAATTAAAAACAAATGCTTCAAATGGACGTTGATTGTCTCGTGGCAATCTGATATCCATATAAAACCCATTTATTGGAAACCATGTGACAAACCTCAGAACAGGCCAATCACTCAAGAAGACATTACTGGACTATTAACAGAAATTAAGGCAAATAAATAGAGTTTTGCTTTTGAATTATGGTTTCAGATTATGCTAATGCAAAACAAATCCCACTAGCTGTCAAAACTGGGTAACTTCTGCAACACACACACACACACACACACACACACACACACACACTGGCTCCTCATCTCTACTTGCTCTGGAAGTTGCTGAGCTCCATCTCCTCCCTGCGCCGCTTCTGCTGTGTGAAGAGCGAGCTGAAGGGGTAGAGCTTGGCTTTAGCCGGGAACTTCTGGCCTGCGATGTCCACCTCGTAGTCTCCGCGGTTGATGAAGTCTGGGGTGACGGGGGCCGGGGAGCCGTCGGGGCTCCTGGCACTCAGGAAACCGAGACACACGTGGCGCTCCAGGCTGTAGCTGTAGGCGCTGCTGGTGGTGCTACCCACGAGCTCCCCGCTCCGGTACACCGGCTCACCCCACCAGGGCCACACGTCCAGATCCCGGTTGTGCTCCTCCAGAACCAGCATCACCAGCCGCCGCCTCACGCCCTCCACCCGCTGCTGCAGCAGAGCGTCCCGGCCCAGGAACCCGGTGTCCTACAGGAGAGAGATCAGTGTGTCTGAGGAACCGTGTATCCTACAGGAGAGAGATCAGTGTGTGTGAGGAACTGTGTGTCCTACAGGAGAGAGATCAGTGTGTGTGAGGAACCGTGTGTTCTACAGGTGAGAGATCAGTGTGTGTGAGGAACCCTGTGTCCTGCAGGAGACAGATCAGTGGGTAAGGAACTCTGTGTCCTACAGGAGAGAGATCAGTGTATCTGAGGAACCCTGTGTCCTGCAGGAGAGAGATCAGTGGGTAAGGAACCCTGTGTCCTGCAGGAGAGAGATCAGTGGGTAAGGAACCCTGTGTCCTACAGGAGAGAGATCAGTGTATCTGAGGAACCCTGTGTCCTGCAGGAGAGAGATCAGTGTGTGAGGAACCCTGTGTCCTGCAGGAGAGAGATCAGTGTGTGAGGAACCCTGTGTCCTGCAGGAGAGAGATCAGTGTGTGAGGAACCCTGTGTCCTACAGGAGAGCGATCAGTGTGTGTGAGGAACCCTGTGTCCTGCAGGAGAGAGATCAGTGTGTGTGAGGAACCCTGTGTCCTGCAGGAGAGAGATCAGTGTGTGTGAGGAACCCTGTGTCCTGCAGGAGAGAGATCAGTGTGTGAGGAACCCTGTGTCCTGCAGCAGAGCGATCAGTGTGTGTGAGGAACCCTGTGTCCTGCAGGAGAAAGATCAGTGTGTGAGGAACCCTGTGTCCTACAGGAGAGAGATAAGTGTGTAAGGAACCCTGTGTCCTACAGGAGAGAGATCAGTGTGTCTGAGGAACCCTGTGTCCTACAGGAGAGAGATCAGTGTGTCTGAGAAACCCTGTGTCCTACAGGAGAGAGATCAGTGTGTCTGAGGAACCCTATGTCCTACAGGAGAGAGATCAGTGTGTCCGAGGAACCCTGTGTCCTGCAGGAGAGAGATCAGTGTGTAAGGAACTATGTGACCTACAGGAGAGAGATCAGTGTGTCTGAGGAACCCTGTGTCCTGCAGGAGAAAGATCAGTGTGTGAGGAACCCTGTGTCCTGCAGGAGAGATCAGTGTGTATGAGGAACCCTATGTCCTGCAGGAGAGGGATCAGTGTGTGTAAGGAACCCTGTGTCCTACAGGAGAGAGATCAGTGTGTCTGAGAAACCCTGTGTCCTACAGGAGAGAGATCAATGTGTCTGAGGAACCCTGTGTCCTACAGGAGAGAGATCAGTGTGTCTGAGGAACCCTGTGTCCTGCAGGAGAGAGATCAGTGTGTGATAAACCCTGTGTCCTGCAGGAGAGATCAGTGTGTGTGAGGAACCCTGTGTCCTGCAGGAGAGAGATCAGTGTGTAAGGAACCCTGTGTCCTGCAGGAGAGAGATCAGTGTGTGAGGAACCCTGTGTCATGCAGGAAAGAGATCAGTGTGTCTGAGGAACCCTGTGTCCTGCAGGAGAGAGATCAGTGTGTGAGGAACCCTGTGTCCTGCAGGAGAGAGATCAGTGTGTAAGGAACCCTGTGTCCTCCAGGAGAGAGATCAGTGTGTGAGGAACCCTGTCCTGCAGGAGAGAGATCAGTGTGTGAGGAACCCTGTGTCCTGCAGGAGAGAGATCAGTGTGTGAGGAACCCTGTGTCCTGCAGGAGAGAGATCAGTGTGTAAGGAACCCTGTTTCCTACAGGAGAGAGATCAGTGTGTCTGAGGAACCCTGTGTCCCGCAGGAGAGAGATCAGTGTGTCTGAGGAACCCTGTGTCCTACAGGAGAGATCAGTGAGTGTGAGGAACCCTGTGTCCTGCAGGAGAGAGATCAGTGTGTGAGGAACCCTGTGTCCTGCAGGAGAGATCAGTGTGTCTGAGGAACCCTGTGTCCTGCAGGAGAAAGATCAGTGTGTGAGGAACCCTGTGTCCTGCAGGAGAGATCAGTGTGTATGAGGAACCCTATGTCCTGCAGGAGAGGGATCAGTGTGTGTAAGGAACCCTGTGTCCTACAGGAGAGAGATCAGTGTGTCTGAGAAACCCTGTGTCCTACAGGAGAGAGATCAGTGTGTCTGAGGAACCCTGTGTCCCGCAGGAGAGAGATCAGTGTGTCTGAGGAACCCTGTGTCCTACAGGAGAGATCAGTGAGTGTGAGGAACCCTGTGTCCTGCAGGAGAGAGATCAGTGTGTGAGGAACCCTGTGTCCTGCAGGAGAGATCAGTTTGTCTGAGGAACCCTGTGTCCTGCAGGAGAGATCAGTGTGTGTGAGGAACCCTGTGTCCTACAGGAGAGAGATCAGTGTGTGAGGAACCGTGTGTCCTACAGGAGAGAGATCAGTGTGTCTGAGGAACCGTGTGTCCTACAGGAGAGAGATCAGTGTATCTGAGGAACCCTGTGTCCTACAGGAGAGAGATCAGTGTGTGTGAGGAACCGTGTGTCCTACAGGAGAGAGATCAGTGTGTGTGAAGAACCCTGTGTCCTACAGGAGAGAGATCTGTATGGACAGTGAATATTTAAAATGTCTTTATTTATGTCTAAAGATGAATGAAAGACTTATGGGTTTAAACCAACATAATTGTGAATATGACAGGATTTTCAATATTTGAGTAAATTATCAATTTGAGTTTCGGCTCATCTGGTCTTTCTCTTTCATATTTTATTTTATTTTTAGTTTTCCTTATCCATGTTATGCTGTTTTCTGTGAAACATACCGCAAAATGTGTAAAGTGTGAATCTGATATTTAATGTTAAAAAAATGAGATTATGTATAAAAATATAGTCCAAAGGCATTATTCAGAGAATTAACCCTCTGTTTTTAGGTGAATAAGGATCAGCTCAGATCAATCAGATCCAAAAAAAAGCTAACTGAAAGAAAACGAGTTGAATACAATAATATAACAATATGGCATAATGATAATAATTGGAGATTTACCAGCCATTTTTAAAGGCCTGCCATTTTTGACCTGAAACAGCAAAATAGGTAAATGATTTTCAGCTCGACACAAGGGTTAATCAGCGTTGCCCATCAGACTGCCACCTCATCGCGTCTGTGGTTTGTGTTTCTGTGGCGTTGAGCTGAATAAACCTCAACACTACCAAGCTCTGGATTACCAACCTTCATGTGTAAACAGGTCAAAAATATTAATATCTCTTGCAGTGTAAACGTCCTTAACTGTGGCAACTATTTACCAGAAAGAGCAGTGACCATAAACTAGACGTGTGGTTTAAGAACTGCATGCTAGGATGTTGTTGCCGCTGAGCTGTTCTGAGAGCTGTTTCGCGTGTTGCTCAGTAGTCGTCAGGGCATTGTGGGTATCTGTGAGTGGTTGCGTATGGGTCTCATGTAAAAGAGCTGAACTCAAGAGTGGCAGAAACTCACCTTGTCAAACTTGACCCTGAACTCGCGGCCGCACTCGAGCGGCGTGGTGAAGGAGTCCAGATCCTGCCCCCAGAAGGCGAAGAACTTCTCGATGCGCAGACTGCGTAAAGCGTAGTAGCCCGCGTTACGGATCCCGTACTTCTGCCCCACTGACATCACTTCGTTATACACATGCAGTGCATACTGGGAACAGGAGAGCAAGATCTCAGAGTTTTGAACAGAACGTTGGATCACAGAGATTCGCTCCTTATAATGCAGTCAATAGCTACATTTACATGGACACTTTTTGCTTCAATCTGAATGAATTCATTTTGCCTGATGAATCCAAACGTAGTGTTTACATGAACGCTAAAAAAGTGATCAGGCTGATGAGCGTGTTTATATGTCACAAAAGCATCTGATCGGATTTGATCTTTTGATGTGCGCACACGGCACGAATACACAGTTTCTCGCTGTTGTTGCATACTAACCATCCTCCTTTTCTTTGTTTTAAAAAGCAGACTTAATATTTATCTATTTCCGGTCCAAATAATGCGCCGACGAGCTCTGAATCGCTGCGCTGCCGAAGCCCTTCCCGTGTGTTCTGTGGATGAGAGGGAGTCGAGGACCGTCCTGCTACACTCACAGACGAGGAGTGCTAAGAGAATTTCAGAACGACCGGACACTCATTTATGACACTTTATTCTACAGGAAGAACAGCTCGTTCAGGGCGTCACACATCATTACGCTATTTCTACAGCATTGCACATGAGCAGTCCTTTCAGTTTCGGTTTTCAATCCGATCGAGTGTTTACATGTTCTCTCCATCGGATTACAAAAGGAATAAAACACCCCTTACAATCCGAATTAAATTTTAATCAAATCTGGCCAATTCATTCCGATTGACGTGGTTACGTTACTTTTTTATTCCGATTGTGCTACTGGTCCGATTACAATCGGATTATTAGGGTCCATGAAAACACAGCCAATGTTTGTACAATGAATACGGTTTTAATGATCATCCGTTTATCCGTAGATGTTGGTTTCAGTGAAGCCTGCAGCGTGTCTTACCTCTATGGGAATATACAGCATGAAGCCGGGCTCTCCGGTGTGTGTCATACTCATGACTCTGATGCCATTGGCGTATCCCACACTCATTTCCTGCAAGACACAATCAGGAGTGAGGAAACTCGCGTTCAAAGACACATCAAACACTGCTGCATTTCCAAAACTCTTTTCGAAAAGTCTCATTTCAAAAAAGTAAGTGCATGTTGTTGATTAATATTAATCAGTAAGTGTTTACTTGCACTGTAACAAGGACACATTAAAATAAAGCATGAACAATTTTTTTGCTGGATTACTCTTTTAAAAATAAGTACTGGGTTTAAACTTACTTGTATATCCAACGATACAAATATAAATAAATTAAAATTAAAGAGGTTCAAATGTTGACATATCTTACTAAGGTGTGATTTTATAGACTAACGTGATCATATTTAGAAAGTCTGTGAACCCAGTTTTGTTTTCAGACAGTTTAAAAAAGTACAAGCATCACTGCACTCGTCAACAGCAGCGGTTGCTAGGCAACAAGAACAGTTCTCGTGGGCGGACCGTCCCATTTCACATCGACCCCCCGTCCCGGGAAGGATCTGAGCCGGGACGCAGTGATCACCAGCCCATTACAGAGGCAGAGGATTCCTCTTCTAGCTTTGAGGAGTAAAACTGGCCGAGGAACATTGTGTTGGTGGTTCATGATTAATAACGGCGCCGCTCTTCAGCGTTTGAGTTGGGCCGGCGATTACAGACCGTGTCACTAACAGAAAACACATCGTCTTCCACAGTTGCATTGAATCAATGAAACCATTTGTTTTAAAATAAATACCGTTTCAACAGGTAGGCATATCTCTGAAGAGCAGATGTGTTCGGCCCTTTCTGAGCATGAGCTCTTCTCTGAACCAGATTTATTTGTTTTAACAACGCATGATTCCTCAGACGTTTTTTTGTTTTGTTTTACAATATATTGTGTTGAAAACGTTGCTCATTAGTTATGACTACTATTAGACACTCCTGTAAGAGGGCTCTTTAAGCAGAGGGGCTTCACTCACCTTACAGAAGAGCGAGGGGAAGTGCTCCGGGGTCATGGACACGTACGACAGCTCAGACAACACGTCCATGGCTCGCGGGCCAATCAGATTCAGAGCTACAGATCACATGACACGATTACTGCATCACACACACAAGCCCAGGCCATAAAGGCTCATATCCTTTCTGACAGTTACTCTCTACTTCACTTATAAGGCTAGTCTATTGAAATGAGCGACTTTGCCACATCACATCACGACAGATTAAGGCCAAACAATTCCCAGATTTTCAACAATGTGATGAGAAATCACTTCTACTGAAGTGGCTTTCATGTGTATTAAAAATAATAATAAGAAACACTAGCTTAACTTTAAAGGGGACATATCATACTTCTAAATCTTTCCTTTTTACATATAAATCATACATTTGTGGTCTATATAAAGCGGAACTGCAATGCTTGTGTCTGAATTCCTCATTATTATAGCTCCACAGGCCCCTTTTCGTCTGAGAGCAACTCGTTTTGGTGCGGTCTCTTTAAATGCAAATGAGACGCTTCATACCCCCCCCCCCCCCCTCCAGGTTGCAGAGGTGACACTCGGTTCAACTCCCCCCCGTTCGGCCTTTGTAGTTTGATAGCAGAGATACGATTGTCTAGCGGCACAAACAACGGAAGACTTGTCCATCAAGCCTTACATGTTCGAGCCAGAGTCGGAAGATGAAAATGAAGACGAACCTGCAGACCAACGTCTTCATATGGATGTATTGCAATGGTGTGTTACTGTATTTAAAAACCTGTATTGATAGTATGCTACGTTTAGAAAAGTATCAGAAAACACAGCAGCAAAATGAACATTGTCATGATGAGACTCAACAACAGTAATACTGCTACAGACGTGTACTTAAAAAAAGAAAAAAAGAGAGAGACAAAGGTACTGCTAAACCATGACCACCGAGTGTTTTAAGAAAGTAAAGTACTTTATTTTTATTAAGGTTATTTACAGCTTACCGAAGCGCTCTGTTCGTCGTCTCCAAAGATAGAAGGAATTGATCCCTCAATCAGACGAAGTCTATCAGCAAATCCTTCTTTATACTGGCGGAGGTTGCTGAAGTAACGTTAGTTATCCTTGAAGTGCTTCGCGCACACAAAAACGACTTTACCCACAGAAGTGCTGGGAGACGGTGTAATGAAGCGTGTGGGTCACTACATCCAACAACCGAACATTTTGACCTACCCTCTCGTAACTTCTGCATCCTTGAGCTTGGACTACAAAATCGCAGCGAGAAATAAAAATGGCGGATTGCTCGAAGTGTTGGGTCGGGAGTCGATGTCCTTATTTGGCAGTTCCGCTACAAATACTGTGACGTAATTGTTCAAAAAACATCATAGATAATAGAAAAATCGGAACAGGTTGCAAAATATGACCAAAACAGAATATAAAGATAACAACGAAGCACCTGAAAAGACTAATTTCAACTTTTCTGTACTTATAAACACTCCAAATATACAACAAAATGCATTTAAGGGCTAAAAAAGTGGATTTAGCATGATATGTCCCCTTTAATGGAAGGTTTTCCTGATTTTAAATTTGAGTTGGTGAAGATGTATTGATGTCTCACCGGTGTACTTCCAGCTGACGTCCTCCAGGTGCAGCTGTGGATCGTTGGGCATGTGCTTCTTAATCCAAGACCAGCAGTGAACTTGCTGATCCGTGGGTGAAATGATGAAGAAGCTGGAGACACAACCGGATGATGTCATTAATAATGAACTGATCTGGATCTAACTGAGAATTGGTCGAGAGTCTGCTTTGGTGTCAGTCGCATACGAAGGTGGATCAGCTGTTCTGGCTAGTTGGTTAATGCCATATTATATGTTATTTTTTTATTTATTTTTAAGCCCTGCTTTATGGGAAGTGTCCCGGTTTGCGAACCTGTTTTTGCTGAGGCGCACCACGCTGCAGTCGTTCTCGTAGCCACCTCTCTCGTTCAGCATCCCCGTGTGGACGATGTGCCCAACCGGCACGTCCAGGTCATTAGCACACAGACGCTGGAGCAGACACAGGGCCTGATCGCCTGCAGACTGAAACACACACACACACACAAGACATCTGAAGACTGATGCAGGCGATATATGGAAGCCACCGAATAAAAAAATAAAAATGGTAATTGGAACTTTTTTCCTCTCAGAATTGTGAGATCAAAAAGTCAAACTTTAACTTTGCTTATTTTACTTTTTTTTTTCCATACTGAAAAGACAAAGAAGGGATGAACGGACTCACCGTGAGCTCAAACTTGGTGAAGGAGGACATGTCGATGACACACACCGCCTCCTTGCAGCACTTCACCTCCGCTCCCACGATATCAAACCAGTCGGGCTTGTAGAAGGTCTTACTCTGATCCAGCGCCAGTAAATCTGAGGATTCAAGACCAACACCTCTGAGACGGGGGCGCTAGTGACTGAAATATCACAGCTGGACATTTGCTCTCATATCTTAAAGTGGTAAAGGGTGCCGGTCATTCATCTGCTAAGCTGCATCCATGCTAATCTGGTCAATATTGATAAAGTATACAGCTGGTTAAAAGTAAAACACTGTCACATTGAAGAGGCTCAAATATAATAGAGTACTAAACATTTTCCTGGTCAATCCATAATACCCATTTACTCATCTAAAACGCACAAAATAGTAACCATAAAGGGATAGTTCACCCCAAAATGAAAATTAACCCAATGATTTTCCATCCTGAAGTCATTCTAGGTGTGTATGACATTCTTCATTCAGACGAACACAATCGGAGTTATATTAAAAAAATGTCCTGGCTCTTCCAAGCTTTATAATGCCAGTGAATGGCTGTTTATGTCCATAAAAGTGCATATTTAAGTATGTGTGTCCAAACATTTGACTGGGTTTGTAGAATCAAACCCATCATTCTGAACCAATAGTGACAGAAAATAACCTAAACTGGGAACACATCGTGTTCAGCGCCGTTTCTCACCCTTCCCAGCAGGAACGAAATACTTGGCTCGCTCGAAGCCGTGCTTCTCCATCCAGCGCGCTCCCTGAGTGTCGAGCCGGTCGTACAGTGGACTCGTGCGCAGCTGCCGGCCCGTCTGGAAGTCCCAGCGGGGAACCTTCAGTCCGTACAGGAGCGCTGGTGGACACACACACACCACACCACACACCACACACACAGAATAAACACACAAACTAAATCTGTCAGTAACCGTGGCTGAAAGTCATGTTAGTCAGCGCTGATACTCACGCATGACTTCCATCACTCGATGGCGCAGGAACGTGCGGCTGCTCTGCAGGTTCCCGAAGCGCTTGATGTCCAGCGGCCACACATTAGCACTGGGGTATCCGTACGTCATCCACTCTGCCAGATATCTGTGGGAAGAAGAAGCTGTTGTGAACTCATCAAACTCAAAGCTGCAAAAACGTCCAGCAGAGCTGTTCCTTACTTCCCCGCTCCGCCAGCGAACGAGAGCCCGGACGAGTTCATGCCCGCCAACACAAAGTATCCGTAGATCCCCGGCGTCTCTCCCATCAGGCAGCGCATGTCCGGAGTGAAGGATTCTGGGCAGTTGACCAGCTGTTGGATCTCACAGGCCTCTAGCCCAGGCATCCGGCGCAGCAGAGCGCTCAACATGGGCTCTACGGGGAACCACACGACATCACTCACAACTCACATATGACCACACACACGTGTGTGTTTCTGTGGGCTCTACGGGGAACCACACGACATCCCTCACAACTCACATATGACCATACACACACGTGTGTTTCTGTGGGCTCTACGAGGAACCACACGACATCACTCGCAACTCAGATATGTCCACACACACACACGTGTGTTTCTGTGGGCTCTACGGGGAACCACACGACATCACTCACACTCACATATGACCATACACACACGTGTGTGTTTCTGGGGGCTCTACGGGGAACCACACGTCATCACTCACAACTCACATATGACCATACACACACGTGTGTGTTTCTGGGGGCTCTACGGGGAACCACACGACATCACTCACACTCACATATGACCATACACACACGTGTGTGTTTCTGGGGGCTCTACGGGGAACCACACGACATCACTCACACTCACATATGACCATACACACACGTGTGTGTTTCTGTGGGCTCTACGGGGAACCACACGTCATCACTCACAACTCACATATGACCACACACACACACGTGTTTCTGTGGGCTCTACGGGGAACCACACGACATCACTCACACTCACAAATGACCATACACACACGTGTGTGTTTCTGGGGGCTCTACGGGTAACCACACGACATCACTCACAACTCACATATGACCACACACACACACGTGTTTCTGTGGGCTCTACGGGGAACCACACGACATCACTCACATATGACCGTACACACACGTGTGTGTTTCTGGGGGCTCTACGGGGAACCACACGACATCACTCACAACTCACATTTGACCACACACACACGTGTTTCTGTGGGCTCTACGGGGAACCACACGACATCACTCACACTCACATATGACCGTACACACACGTGTGTGTTTCTTTGGGCTCTACAGGGAATCACACGACATCACTCACAACTCACATATGACCACACACACGTGTGTGTTTCTGTGGGCTCTACGGGGAACCACACAACATCACTCACAACTCACATATGACCACACACACACGTGTGTATCTGTGGGCTCTACAAGGAACCACATGACATCACTCACAACTCACATATGACCACACACACACACGTGTTTCTATGGGCTATACGGGGAACCACACGACATCACTCACAACTCACATATGACCATACACACACGTGTGTGTTTCTGTGGGCTCTACGGGGAACCACACGACAACACTCACAACTCACATATGACCAGACACACGTGTGTGTTTCTGTGGGCTCTACAGGGGACCACACGACATCACTCACAACTCACATATGACCATACACACACGTGTGTGTTTCTGTGGGCTCTACGGGGAACCACACGACATCACTCACATATGACCATACACACACGTGTGTTTCTGTGGGCTCTACGGGGAACCACACGACATCCCTCACAACTCACATATGTCCATACACACACGTGTGTGTTTCTGTGGGCTCTACGGGGAACCACACGACAACACTCACAACTCACATATGACCATACACACACGTGTGTGTTTCTGTGGGCTCTACGGGGAACCACACGACAACACTCACAACTCACATATGACCATACACACACGTGTGTGTTTCTGTGGGCTCTACGGGGAACCACACGACAACACTCACAACTCACATATGACCACACACACACGTGTGTGTTTCTGTGGGCTCTACGGGGAACCACACGACAACACTCACAACTCACATTTGACCATACACAAACGTGTGTATCTGTGGGCTCTACGAGGAACCACATGACATCACTCAACAAATATTCCCAAGCGTCAGAAAGACGAGCCGCAGGAGCGCACGATCACAGCTCTGCTAAAGTTAGATCTCAGCAACGACTATTGCAACACTCTCATCACCAGTTTACATCAACAAATGTTAACAAGAACAGCAATTTATAAGACAACATGATTTAATTTTTTCCATCTCACAAGTGAGGGAAAGGAAAACATGTTGAAGAGTTCAAGGAGAAGACAAGGACAGGTAATAATAAAGAATAAAGGTCAGCGGACGAGCTGGAAATATCTTCACATACTGAACAAGCCTGAGCGAGACCACAGGCGTTACACACACACACACACACACACACACACACACACACACACACACACACACACACACACACACACACACACACACACACACACACACAGCCTCAGCGTATGATGGTGCCTACAAACCTTCCAAAAGTTAGGGAGGTGAAACTCAAACTACAAATGTTCATAATCCACTAGCCACGATTTTGTTGACAGATATGCATGTATTGCACATTATTAAAAACAGTAACACATATGAACAGCGCTAGCACTGGACAGCAGAACACCGCGGAACAGCGCTAGCACTGGACAGCAGAACACCGCGGAACAGCACTAGCACTGGACAGCAGAACACCGCGAATAGCGCTAGCACTGGACAGCAGAACACCGCTAGCACTGGACAGTAGAACACCAACACTGCGGAACAGCGCTAGCACTGGACAGCGGAACACCGGGGAACAGCGCTAGCACTGGACAGCGGAACACCGCGGAACAGCGCTAGCACTGGACAGCGGAACACCGCGGAACAGCGCTAGCACTGGACAAGAGCAGCGGCACGGCACTCATGCGTGACGCCGAGTGTGTGAGTGACATCATCTACTGTACCGAAGTGATCCCAGTCCTCCTGCATGTTCTGGATCTCCAGCTGGTTCCGGCCCTCAGTGAAGATGGGCTTCGGGTTCTTCTCAAACCCTCCGGACAGGATTCCTCCGTTCCAGGAGCGAGCGTAGATCCTCCCGTCCATGTCAATCACCACTGCACACACACACACACTACATTACACACACCTGCTCACCACTGCACACACACACTACATTACACACACCTGCTCACCACTGCGCACACACACACACACTACATTACACACACCTGCTCACCACTGCACACACACACACTACATTACACATACCTGCTCACCACTGCACACACACACAACATTACACACACCTGCTCACCACTGCACACACACACTACATTACACACATCTGCTCACCACTGCACAAACACACTCCTGCTCACCACTGCGCACACACACACACTACATTACACACATCTGCTCACCACTGCACACACACACACACAACATTACACACACCTGCTCACCACTGCGCACACACACACACACACACACATTACACACACACACACACACACACACACACACACTACATTACACACTCCTGCTCACCACTGCGCACACACACTGCACACACACACTGCATTACACACTCCTGCACACACACACACACTATATTACACACATCTGCTCACCACTGCACACACACACACACACACTCCATTACACACTCCTACACACACACACACACACACACACACACACACACACACACACACACACACACTACATTACACACACCTGCTCACCACTGCACACACACACACACACACTGCATTACACATTCCTGCTCACCACTGCACACGCACACACACACATACACTGCATTACACATTCCTGCTCACCACTGTGCTTTCAGATAATGAGTCTCGAGCCTCAGATAATGACTTTTACAGTCCAGTGGATCGTTGGATGGGAAGCTGGCTAATGACTTGCGGTGTCCGTGAGAGTGTGTGTGGGGAAGGAGTATGTGCAGGGAAAGAGTATGTGCGGGGAAAGAGTGTGTGTGGGGAAAGAGTGTGTGTGGGGAAAGAGTGTGTGTGGAAAAAGAGTTTGTGTAGGGAAGCAGTTTGTGTAGGGAAGAAGTGTGTGGGGGGGAAAGAGTGTGTGTGGGGAAAGGAAAGAGTGTGTGAGGAGAAAGAGTGTGTGTAGGGAAGGAGTGTGTGTAGGGAAGAGGTGTGTGTGGGGAAAGGAAAGAGTGTGTGTAGGGAAGTAGTGTGTGTGGGGAAAGAGTGTGTGTGGGGAAAGAGTGTGTGTAGGGAAGGAGTGTGTGTGGGGAAGAAGTGTGTGTTGGGAAAGAAGTGTGTGTCGGGAAAGGAAAGAGTGTGTGTGGGGAAAGAGTGTGTGTGGGGAAAGAGTGTGTGTGGGGAAAGAGTGTGTGTGGGGAAAGAGTGTGTAGGGAAGGAGTGTGTAGGGAAGGAGTGTGTGTAGGGAAGAGGTGTGTGGGGGGAAAGAATGTGTGTGGGAAAAGGAAAGAGTGTGTGTGGGGAAAGAGTGTGTGGGGAGAAAGAGTGTGTGTAGGGAAGGAGTGTGTGTGGGGAAGAAGTGTGTGTTGGGAAAGAGTGTGTGTGGGGAAAGGAAAGAGTGTGTGTAGGGAAGGAGTGTGTGTGGGGAAAGAGTGTGTGGGGAAAGAGTGAGTGGGGAAAGAGTGTGTGTGGGGAAAGTGTGTGTGGGGAAAGAGTGTGTGTGGGGAAAGAGTGTGTGTGGGGATAGAGTGTGAAAGAGTGTGTGTGGGGAAAGAGTGTGTGTGGGGATAGAGTGTGAAAGAGTGTGTGTGGGGAAAGAGTGTGTGGGGAAAGAGTGTGTGTGTGGGGGAGGAAAGAGTGTGTGGGGAAAAAGTGTGTGTGGAGAAAGAGTGTGAGTGTGGGGGGGGAGGAAAGAGTGTGTGGGGAAAGTGTGTGTGTGTGGGGAAAGAGTGTGTGTGGGGAAAGTGTGTGTGTGTGGGGAAAGAGTGTGTGTGGGGAAAGAGTGTGTGTGTGGGGAAAGAGTGTGTGTGGGGAAAGAAAGTGTGCGGGGAAAGAAAGTGTGCGGGGAAAGAAAGTGTGCGGGGAAAGAAAGTGTGCGGGGAAAGAAAGTGTGCGGGGAAAGAGTGTGTGCGGTGAAAGAGTGTGTGCGGGGACAGAGTGTGTGCGGGGAAAGAGTGTGTGCGGGGAAAGAGTGTGTGCGGGGAAAGAGTGTGTGCGGGGAATGGGTGTGTGTGTGGGGAATGGGTGTGTGTGTGGGGAATGGGTGTGTGTGTGGGGAAAGAGTGTGTGTGTGGGGAGAGAGTGTGTAGGGAAGGAGTGTGTGTGGAGAAAGAGTGTGTGTGGGGAAAGAGTGTGTGTTGGGAAGAAGTGTGTGTGGGGAAAGAGTGTGTGTGTGGGGAAAGAGTGTGTGTGTGGGGAAAGAGTGTGTGTGTGGGGAAAGAGTGTGTGTGTGGGGAAAGAGTGTGTGTGTGTGTGTGTGGGGAAAGAGTGTGTGGGGAGAGTGTGTGCGGGGAGAGTGTGTGCGGGGAGAGTGTGTGCGGGGAGAGTGTGTGCGGGGAGAGTGTGTGCGGGGAGAGTGTGTGCGGGGAGAGTGTGTGCGGGGAGAGTGTGTGCGGGGAGAGTGTGTGCGGGGAGAGTGTGTGCGGGGAGAGTGTGTGCGGGGAGAGTGTGTGCGGGGAAAGAGTGTGTGCGGGGAAAGAGTGTGTGCGGGGAAGGAGTGTGTGCGGGGAAGGAGTGTGTGCGGGGAAAGAGTGTGTGTGGGGAAAAAGTGTATGTGCAGGGAAAGAGTATGTGTGTGGGGAATGGGGGTGGGGGGGAAAGAGTGTGTTTGGGGAAAGAGTGTGTGTGGGGAAAGAGTGTGTGGGGAAAGAGTGTGTGTGGGGAATTGGTGTGTGAGTGTGTGTGTGAGTGTGTGTCACCTGGGCTGTCGGGTCTCGTGGGCTCAGACAGGGTTTTAGTGAGTGTGTGTGAGAGAGTGTGTATGTGTGTGTGTGAGTGTGTGTATGTGAGTATGTGTGTGTGTGTGTGTGTGTGTGTGTGTGTGTGTGTCACCTGGGCTGTCGGGTCTCGTGGGCTCAGACAGGGTTTTAGTGTGTGTGTGTGTGTGTGTGTACTTGTCTACCTATCTAAGAGGGGACCTTGGTGTCGTTACACACTCACCAACAGGGGACCGCCGAGCCAAGTGGGGACATTTTTCAAGTCCCCTGTTGGTCATGCCTTAAAACATGTTAAAATCATCTAAAATACGCTCTGGTGAATTTTTTACATTTTTGACCAAGTGGGGACCTGCAAGTGTGTGTGTGTTTAAGCCCATACTCAGCAGCGCTCCTGTAGGCTGGAGCAGGAACTGCAGTTGCCCATTAACACACGTCGTTCACACTTCTCTATTGTTGGAATGGCTTGCTGTCTCAGAGAGGCTCTGAAACTGTAGAGCTGCTGTTTAACTGCTTCTTAGTTAAAGAACTTACGGTAACTTTATAATAACCCCACGCTATGTATCATTAGTTAAGCATTAGTAAACAGTTAATTCAATATTTATAAAGCATTAATAGACATTAATAAGCAGTATATAAATACAGCTATAAAAGCTTTATTCTTGCTTTAAAAGCATATCTATAATGTGTTTAATTGTTGTATTTTCATACTTTATTAATGATCAATTTATAATTTTTAAATGAAGTATAACATTATATACAAACCAGTTATTTAGGAGTTGTCAGTGGTTCATAAGATCACTTAGAAAGTGTGAGTAAAATGATTAATAAACTATTTCAAATGTACATTCATACATTATACCGACATGTTGTAATAGGTACTTAGTGTGTTAATAAATGCTTTATTAACATGTATTTCTACTGTAATTCAGGTAGTTATAAAGCATTTGGTAGTGGTGAGTATAAGTATTTTATAAAGTGAGGACTAGTTATGCCTTGTAAAGCTTTTATAAAGGAGATTTAAAGGTTCAGTTATATATTTCTATGTTCTGTATCACAGTGTTGTGTTTGTTTCATTTTTCTGTTTAGAAGATAACTGAGTCTTTAAATCTCCTTTATAAATGCTTTATATTTTGTGATGAGCTCACAAAAATAGTTAACTGACCACTACTAAATGCTTTATAACTACCTGAATTTACTGCATTTACTTACACTTAAGTGATCTTATGAATCACTGACAAATCCCAAATAACTTGTTTGTAAATAATGCTATATTTCATTTAGAAATTATAAATTGATCATTAATAAAGTATGAAAATACAATTATTAAACAAAATATAGATATGCTTCTAAATAAAGAATAAAGCATTTATACAAGAACAAAGCATGTATAGCTGTATTTATAAACTGCTCATTAATGCATATTAATGCTTTACAAATTATGAAGTAACTCTTTACTAATGCTTAACTAATTATTAATAGTGTGCAGTTATTATAAAGTGTTACCGAACTTTCAAGTATTTTCAAACATGCCCAAACATACATATATATGTAATTATATAATGTTCACACAGGCATCAGAGATCACAATATGCATAGATAAACATAAACAACTAAAAAAAGAATGACCAAACCATCAGTTATCAATAATGACCAAATTTGAATTGCTTGAGGAAAGACCATTTAAATCTACAACGGGGTAAAAAATACAGACGGCAACAGTTCAAAAGCAGAGGCGAGAAGACGCCTCTTATCATTAATATTATTTTTCTTATTTAACTCTCTTTCTTCATAGATACTTTCTATTCTTAGTTATGCAGTCCCTAACACTTTATTTGCAATTATTATGTGCCATTGTACACACACACACATGCATGTAATATATATGAACAGAGCAGTGTCGCTCTACACTGGCCAAGAGGGGACCTGACCTCCATCTCTGAACGATCTCTAACCATCCAAGTGGGGACTCTCATAGCCTGCAATGAAACTGTGTGTGTGTGTGAACAATGAAGTCTGTCATCATTATGTAACACATATAAACATTATATATATATATATGTATGTGTGTGTGTGTGTGTGTGTGTATTTTCACACTGGCATCAGAGATCACAATATGCATAGATAAACATATACAATATACAATTAAAAAAGAATGACCAAACCATCAGTTATCAAAAATGTAAAAAAAAAAAATTCAGGAAAGACCATTTGAATCTGTATTTCAACAGGGTAAAAAATATCGGTGGCAACAGTTCAAAAGCAGAGAACTTAAGATATTCATATCAATCATAATATTATTTTTCTTCTTTAACGCTCTCTCTTCATAGATACTTTCTATTCTTGGTTATGCAGTCCCTAACAATTTTTTTTGCCATTGTTATGTGCCATTGTACACACACACATTAATTTCTATATTACTAACAGAGCACTGTCGCTCTACACTGGCCAAGTGGGGACCTGAACGATGTTTACCTATCGAACAGGGGACTCCCATAGCCTACAATGGAACTGTGTGTGTGTGTGTGAACAGTGAAGTCTGTCTTCATTATGTAACTTTTATACATATATATATAATATATATATATAATGTTTATATATTATATATGTAATATGTAATTATATAATGTTTACACAGGCATCAGACACACACAAACACACACATTTCTATATTACTAACAGAGCACTGTCGCTCTACACTGGCCAAGTGGGGACCTGAACGATGTTTACCTATCGAACAGGGGACTCCCATAGCCTACAATGGAACTATGTAACTTGTGTGTATATATATATATATATATATGTATATGTATATATATATGTATATGTATATGTGTGTGTGTGTGTGTGTTCATACAGGCATCAGAGATCACAATATGCATAGATAAACATATACAATATACAATTAAAAAAGAATGACCAACCCATCAGTTATCAAAAATTTAAAAAATTAGAATTTTTTGAGGAAAGACCATTTGAATCTGTTTTTTAACGGGGTAAAAAATACCGATGGCAACAGTTCAAAAGCAGAGGCTCTTATCATTCATATTATTATTTTTCTTCTTTAACGGTCTCTCTTCATAGATACTTTCTATGCTTGGTTATGCAGTCCGTTTAGGGTTCATGGGATAAATCAAACAGAAATAGCTCTTTAAGGTAACAATTTCAGGTCACTACTTTATACAGTCAATAATGATTATATTAATCAAAATGAACTTCGCGTCCCCAGTTGGATGGTAAAGAACGACACCAGTTCTTCTGCTTTGTATATTTCTTGCCATCACAAAAACACGGTAAAGATTTTGGAGGTCAATCTCAAAATGTTATGTTGACTTGCTGCACTGAACAATTTTACTTCATTCAGTTGAAATATATGAAGTAGGGATGTTCATTTAACATTTTGTTTTCTGACTGACAGCTGATGCTTGTTAACCAGTCATCAGCAGTTAACTGACATTATTTTAAGGTTAGATTAGAATTAAATGTAATTAGAAAAGATAAGTGTCTGTGACGCATTCAAATACCTCAAAAATGTAGATTTACATATGCAAATAGCAGCATAAACAACAGAACATGAGGATTCACACACACCGTCACATCAAGCACCCGCAGTGCTTCTGTGAACACAGTAAACCAGAATAAAAGTGTATATATAACTGTATATATATATATTAGTGCTGTCAGTTTAACGCGTTATTAACGGCGTCAATTTTTTTTGCACGAGATTAACGCTCTATTTGGCCTAGCAAACATTGTAGTTTTTTCACATGCTGTTGCAACAACTGGTAACGTTAGAAAAACTACAACATCACACCGGATAGCTAGACCGGAAACAAAACAAAACGCGGGACTAGATTTGATGGCCGAGTGCGAGCGCGGGCGGTAATGCACTCACTCTGTGTGTGCGGGTACGGGAGAATACAACGATTCGGGACTCCCACAAACTAGAAAAATCTATGAATAAAACATAAAACTAATACATTTTTATTCTTATGTTGCAGAAAAGCAACAAGAACAACTAAAACAAAATAGAAACGATTTACAGGCCAGAGTTACTTTTTATAACATGTTTGCAGCGTTGAGCGATGTACCCAATCACAGACATGTGTTGATTTCTTAAACGCAATGGCCAATCAGATGCATTTAAAATACTCCCCTCACTGCTCAAAACTGACTTTTTGTTCAGTGCTGAATTCTGTATATTGGCAAATCCTCTAATTAAAACAAACAAAGTGTATATATTCTGAAAGATTCATTGTGCAGTCAGCTTCATTGATAATAACAGAGATGTGTGAGATTGCGATGAACTGATGTCAGCTTTTTAGGAATTTTTAAAGGATTGCACTTTGTGCGCATTCAGTCATCCCAAACCATGCACTCAGTAGCCTGCTTGCTTTTATATTATAACAGTGGTTTGTGTGTTAATGCTTTAATAACAAATAATTGATCAGGAGCATTTATGCTGATGTGTATGGTGGCGACACGTAGGCGAAGTAGCCTACAAATAAAGTCTATTTGCGGGCGGGAGCGGGACAAAAATGTTGCGGGCGGGAGAAAGTAACATAGAAAGTAGTTGAGAACGTCAGTTATAACGACCCACGTATTAAAAAGAAATGGACGGTTTTAAATCGGGCTCGGGACGGGCTCATAATTACAGTAAATGTGTCGGGCCGGGCTCGGACACAATGCGCACGGGCTCGGGTCGGGCTTGATTTTTTGGGCCCGATCTAAGCTCTACAATGGATGACTTCAGACAGAAGCACATGGATACCACAGCTAAGAACAAACTTATTGCTGATCCACTTTTCCTTGTTGATAAGAACATTCAAATTAGAAAAAATGATGGGACAAATAGAAATCAAGGGACATTTAGAATAGATAAAATGTGCGATTAATCGCGAGTTAACTATGGCATTAATGCGATTAAATATTTGAATCGTTTGACAGCACTAATATATATATATATATATATATATATATATATATCTATATATATATATTTACACAACATTATTTTCAACTGAAAATTGCAAGCTTTTCATGTGTTTTGGCCGCTCATTTACACGAAAATGCCATTTTGGAGGCCTGACAATGCAAACTTTCCAACCCGGTCACACTAAATGCGTCTCTGCTTAGAAATCTTGGCTTGCTCAAAACTTTTTGTCTTTAAATGAAGTCAAAACTGAGGTGATAGTTTTCGGCCCCACTGATAATTTTAATACCACCAGCATCGATTTGAGGAGCTTCTCTACATTCAGATCTACGCATGACAAACAAAAATCTTCGGTAATTGGATCTAGTTTCTATCAACTCCGTCTTTTGTATCAAATTAAACACTTCCTATCTGACAAAACTCTAGAGATGTCTGTTCATGCTTTTATTACTTCCCGTTTAGACTACTGCAACTCATTGTATTGCGGTATTTCCAAGTCACAAATCGCTCGCCTTCAACTGGTCCAAAATGCTGCAGCAAGATTTATTCGCAAAAGTCCTAAATATGATCACCTGATGATAATGATACATTTTATTTATATTGCGCTTTTCTCCAACCCAAAACGATACAAAAACAATACACAGTACCAATATATATATATATATATATATATATATATATATATATATATATATATATATATATAAAGAGATTAAAAATTGTAACATTACAAAATTTAATGACAGTACATTTCAAATACCTAAAAATGGTACATTAAGTGGTTTTGTTCAAGTCAAAATATTACTTAACATTAATGAACCAACCTACATACAATAAAACTACATTTTTGGGGGGTTAAATCAAGCAGAAATATCACTTCAATGTAACAATTGCAGGTCACTACACAAGTTCAACTGTACATGATCTAGACTCGAGATAAATGAAATGCAATCGCAGCAGTAAGTCAGGGGAATGCTTATATTCATTTCTTTGGTTTCAATTTTGAACATGTTGCAGTTCTTTTTAAAAAGGTATACATTTTGACATAATTATAAAATGATATAACATGATTTGATCCTGTATATTAGCAGAAATTACACATTTTTCACTTCAGCAACAAAGTGGAGACCCTCTTTTCTGTAATGAAAGACCAATCTTATGGGTTGTGGTCTCTCAGACATTGGCCAATATCAGTAAAAAAAAAAAAAAAAAACACTGTTTCCCTTAGGGCTTAAATGAACCAGATTTTTTTTTTACATCCTTACACTTTTAGACAGGTGATGCTTGCAACCCGACCATAATCCATTAGCCGACAAGATTAGAATGTTATATTCTAATTAAATTAGAATGTATGTATTTCTCAATACTTATCACTGTTTTAAAAGCTCTTCACTCCGTTGTCTTAACCAACTTTCAGCTTCACTGCAGTAAATTTCACATTCAAAACGCATTAAAACTACCAAAACACATCATTCATGTCTCAAAAGAAGTCATTCTTTCAGAACACTAGTAAAGGTTTCACCCAACAAACAAAATTAAAAATACAAATCAAAAAACACAAACAACAGGCAGTCATATGCACTATTTTCTGCTGTTCAGAATTCAAGGCAGTTTATTTTACATGGTTCATGTTTACATTAATGTACAAAATTATTTCCTTTTGTATAGATGGCGATGAAAATGAAAGACTAAGACTAGTGTAGGTGTTTAGTTACATCTTAATTGTTCTGATAGGTTGTTTTTAGATTCAGAATATATTTCAATGTGGTATACGGTATAAAAATATTGCAAATTTCAGTCTTATTCATTTTTGTTTGAGTTGAAATGTTTTTAACTTAAATATAACAGTCTTGGAAATAATATGTAAGCATGTGCAAATTGGCCTGTACAGTAAATCAAGTTCTGCTGGTCTTTGTGTTTAAGTGAGAAATGAATTCATGTAAATTGAAAGATCTCAGTTTAGCCGGACACTGATCTTGTGATCACTGTGTGAAGAGTTTCATGGTATTAATTCATCTTGAGAAGGTATTAATCTTTCAGTTTAAACACAAATGTGTACTGTAATGTTAACATTGACCATGTAACATAAAATGCTGTGAATTCAGAAAAACAGAAAACAGCAGAAATATTTTATAATGCTCCAGTTATTTGTGTTTTTTGCATTTTATGAGTGCAAAGTGTGTTTGTTGGGTGAGCTTTACTAGTGTTCTGGAAGAACTGTATTAGCAGCTGTAAATGGATATTCTGACATAGGTAGTTTCATGTGTATGTAGACTCTTGTGTGTGGATTGAGTCGCTGCACATCCCCCCACACGCAATTTACATCTCAATACTTGAAGGTGTGTGTGTGTGTGTGTCATGGAGAAACCGGCCTAAAGATCTCACAACTCTAACAATACAGTTACCAATGTCCAAGAATCTGTGGAACTTCTCAAATAAACTACAATAAACTAGAGAAAACGCTGGGATTTACTCGGACAAATTAAATTACAGGTTTTTACAGTCGCTAGGACACATTTCTCAATATTTAGGTACATTTTCAAAACTCTTCACTCAGTTCTTCATTTCACATTCAAAATGCACTGACACTTCCTTCATGTGTCAAAGCCCAACTCAATCTTCCAGAACACTAGTAAAGGTTTCACCCAACAAACACACTTTGTCACTCATAAAACAGAAAAAACACAAACAACAGGAGCATTACACAATATTTTCTTTTGCAAATTGCTTTTACAAAACAAGAATGGCACTACTCTACTGTTTTTAATTCACTGCAGTTTAATATTAGATTTTAGAATCAGAATATTTATTTCAATATGATATTACTGTGGAAATGTTGCAAATCTCGGTCTTATCGTTTTTTGTTGTTAGGTTTTGAAAATAAGTTTAACAGTTTTAAAAAGAGTATGTAAACGTGCAAATTATCCTGTATAGAACATAAAATTCTCTTTTTTTGTAAACTCTCTTCACACAGTGATCACACCATCCGTCTATATGAGCTAAACTGTGGATCAGTGCTTTGAACAATGTCATCGGATGGATTTTGTTCCATTTACATGAATTATTTTCTCTCTTAAACACAAACACTTACAGAATTTTATGTTCTATACAGGATAATTTGCACGTTTACATACTCTTTTTAAAACTGTTAAACTTACTTTCAAAACCTAACAACAAAAAATGATAAGACCGAGATTTGCAACATTTCCACAGTAATATCATATTGAAATAAATGTTCTGATTCTAAAATCTAATATTAAACTGCAGTGAATTAAAAACAGTAGAGTAGTGCCATTCTTGTTTTGTAAAAGCAATTTGCAAAAGTAAATATTGTGTAATGCTCCTGTTGTTTGTGTTTTTTCTGTTTTATGAGTGACAAAGTGTGTTTGTTGGGTGAAACCTTTACTAGTGTTCTGGAAGATTGAGTTGGGATTTGACACATGAAGGAAGTGTCAGTGCATTTTGAATGTGAAATGAAGAACTGAGTGAAGAGTTTTGAAAATGTACCTAAATATTGAGAAATGTGTCCTAGCGACTGTAAAAACCTGTAATTTAATTTGTCAGGGTAAATCCCAGCGTTTTCTCTAGTTTATTGTAGTTTATTTGAGAAGTTCCACAGATTCTTGGACATTGGTAACTGTATTGTTAGAGTTGTGAGATCTTTAGGCCGGTTTCTCCATGACACACACACACACACCTTCAAGTATTGAGATGTAAATTGCGTGTGGGGGGATGTGCAGCAACTCAATCCACACACAAGAGTCTACATACACATGAAACTACCTATGTCAGAATATCCATTTACAGCTGCTAATACAGTTCTTCCAGAACACTAGTAAAGCTCACCCAACAAACACACTTTTCACTCATAAAATACAAAAAACACAAATAACTGGAGCATTATAAAATATTTCTGCTGTTTTCTGTTTTTCTGAATTCACAGCATTTTATGTTACATGGTCAATGTTAACATTACAGTACACATTTGTGTTTAAACTGAAAGATTAATACCTTCTCAAGATGAATTAATACCATGAAACTCTTCACACAGTGATCACAAGATCAGTGTCCGGCTAAACTGAGATCTTTCAATTTACATGAATTCATTTCTCACTTAAACACAAAGACCAGCAGAACTTGATTTACTGTACAGGCCAATTTGCACATGCTTACATATTATTTCCAAGACTGTTATATTTAAGTTAAAAACATTTCAACTCAAACAAAAATGAATAAGACTGAAATTTGCAATATTTTTATACCGTATACCACATTGAAATATATTCTGAATCTAAAAACAACCTATCAGAACAATTAAGATGTAACTAAACACCTACACTAGTCTTAGTCTTTCATTTTCATCGCCATCTATACAAAAGGAAATAATTTTGTACATTAATGTAAACATGAACCATGTAAAATAAACTGCCTTGAATTCTGAACAGCAGAAAATAGTGCATATGACTGCCTGTTGTTTGTGTTTTTTGATTTGTATTTTTAATTTTGTTTGTTGGGTGAAACCTTTACTAGTGTTCTGAAAGAATGACTTCTTTTGAGACATGAATGATGTGTTTTGGTAGTTTTAATGCGTTTTGAATGTGAAATTTACTGCAGTGAAGCTGAAAGTTGGTTAAGACAACGGAGTGAAGAGCTTTTAAAACAGTGATAAGTATTGAGAAATACATACATTCTAATTTAATTAGAATATAACATTCTAATCTTGTCGGCTAATGGATTATGGTCGGGTTGCAAGCATCACCTGTCTAAAAGTGTAAGGATGTAAAAAAAAAATCTGGTTCATTTAAGCCCTAAGGGAAACAATGTTTTTTTTTTTTACTGATATTGGCCAATGTCTGAGAGACCACAACCCATAAGATTGGTCTTTCATTACAGAAAAGAGGGTCTCCACTTTGTTGCTGAAGTGGAAAATGTGTAATTTCTGCTAATATACAGTATCAAATCATGTTATATCATTTTATAATTATGTCAAAATGTATACCTTTTTAAAAAGAACTGCAACATGTTCAAAATTGAAACCAAAGAAACAAATCTAAGCATTCCCCTGACTTACTGCTGCGATTGCATTTCATTTATCTCGAGTCTAGATCATGTACAGTTGAACTTGTGTAGTGACCTGCAATTGTTACATTGAAGTGATATTTCTGCTTGATTTAACCCCCCAAAAATGTAGTTTTATTGTATGTAGGTTGGTTCATTAATGTTAAGTAATATTTTGACTTGAACAAAACCACTTAATGTACCATTTTTAGGTATTTGAAATGTACTGTCATTAAATTTTGTAATGTTACAATTTTTAATCTCTTTATATATATATATATATATATATATATATATATATATATATATATATATATATATATATATATATATATATATATATATATATTGGTACTGTGTATTGTTTTTGTATCGTTTTGGGTTGGAGAAAAGCGCAATATAAATAAAATGTATCATTATCATCAGGTGATCATATTTAGGACTTTTGCGAATAAATCTTGCTGCAGCATTTTGGACCAGTTGAAGGCGAGCGATTTGTGACTTGGAAATACCGCAATACAATGAGTTGCAGTAGTCTAAACGGGAAGTAATAAAAGCATGAACAGACATCTCTAGAGTTTTGTCAGATAGGAAGTGTTTAATTTGATACAAAAGACGGAGTTGATAGAAACTAGATCCAATTACCGAAGATTTTTGTTTGTCATGCGTAGATCTGAATGCAGAGAAGCTCCTCAAATCGATGCTGGTGGTATTAAAATTATCAGTGGGGCCGAAAACTATCACCTCAGTTTTGACTTCATTTAAAGACAAAAAGTTTTGAGCAAGCCAAGATTTCTAAGCAGAGACGCATTTAGTGTGATCGGGTTGGAAAGTTTGCATTGTCAGGCCTCCAAAATGGCATTTTCGTGTAAATGAGCGGCCAAAACACATGAAAAGCTTGCAATTTTCAGTTGAAAATAATGTTGTGTAAATATATATATATATATATATATATATATATATATATATATATATATATATTAGTGCTGTCAAACGATTCAAATATTTAATCGCATTAATGCCATAGTTAACTCGCGATTAATCGCACATTTTTATCTATTCTAAATGTCCCTTGATTTCTATTTGTCCCATCATTTTTTCTAATTTGAATGCTCTTATCAACAAGGAAAAGTGGATCAGCAATAAGTTTGTTCTTAGCTGTGGTATCCATGTGCTTCTGTCTGAAGTCATCCATTGTAGAGCTTAGATCGGGCCCAAAAAATCAAGCCCGACCCGAGCCCGTGCGCATTGTGTCCGAGCCCGGCCCGACACATTTACTGTAATTATGAGCCCGTCCCGAGCCCGATTTAAAACCGTCCATTTCTTTTTAATACGTGGGTCGTTATAACTGACGTTCTCAACTACTTTCTGTTACTTTCTCCCGCCCGCAACATTTTTGTCCCGCTCCCGCCCGCAAATAGACTTTATTTGTAGGCTACTTCGCCTACGTGTCGCCACCATACACATCAGCATAAATGCTCCTGATCAATTATTTGTTATTAAAGCATTAACACACAAACCACTGTTATAATATAAAAGCAAGCAGGCTACTGAGTGCATGGTTTGGGATGACTGAATGCGCACAAAGTGCAATCCTTTAAAAATTCCTAAAAAGCTGACATCAGTTCATCGCAATCTCACACATCTCTGTTATTATCAATGAAGCTGACTGCACAATGAATCTTTCAGAATATATACACTTTGTTTGTTTTAATTAGAGGATTTGCCAATATACAGAATTCAGCACTGAACAAAAAGTCAGTTTTGAGCAGTGAGGGGAGTATTTTAAATGCATCTGATTGGCCATTGCGTTTAAGAAATCAACACATGTCTGTGATTGGGTACATCGCTCAACGCTGCAAACATGTTATAAAAAGTAACTCTGGCCTGTAAATCGTTTCTATTTTGTTTTAGTTGTTCTTGTTGCTTTTCTGCAACATAAGAATAAAAATGTATTAGTTTTATGTTTTATTCATAGATTTTTCTAGTTTGTGGGAGTCCCGAATCGTTTTATTCTCCCGTACCCGCACACACAGAGTGAGTGCATTACCGCCCGCGCTCGCACTCGGCCATCAAATCTAGTCCCGCGTTTTGTTTTGTTTCCGGTCTAGCTATCCGGTGTGATGTTGTAGTTTTTCTAACGTTACCAGTTGTTGCAACAGCATGTGAAAAAACTACAATGTTTGCTAGGCCAAATAGAGCGTTAATCTCGTGCAAAAAAAATTGACGCCGTTAATAACGCGTTAAACTGACAGCACTAATATATATATATATACAGTTATATATACACTTTTATTCTGGTTTACTGTGTTCACAGAAGCACTGCGGGTGCTTGATGTGACGGTGTGTGTGAATCCTCATGTTCTGTTGTTTATGCTGCTATTTGCACATGTAAATCTACATTTTTGAGGTATTTGAATGCGTCACAGACACTTATCTTTTCTAATTACATTTAATTCTAATCTAACCTTAAAATAATGTCAGTTAACTGCTGATGACTGGTTAACAAGCATCAGCTGTCAGTCAGAAAACAAAATGTTAAATGAACATCTCTACTTCATATATTTCAACTGAATGAAGTAAAATTGTTCAGTGCAGCAAGTCAACATAACATTTTGAGATTGACCTCCAAAATCTTTACCGTGTTTTTGTGATGGCAAGAAATGTACAAAGCAGAAGAACTGGTGTCGTTCTTTACCATCCAACTGGGGACGCGAAGTTCATTTTGATTAATATAATCATTATTGACTGTATAAAGTAGTGACCTGAAATTGTTACCTTAAAGAGCTATTTCTGTTTGATTTATCCCATGAACCCTAAACGGACTGCATAACCAAGCATAGAAAGTATCTATGAAGAGAGACCGTTAAAGAAGAAAAATAATAATATGAATGATAAGAGCCTCTGCTTTTGAACTGTTGCCATCGGTATTTTTTACCCCGTTAAAAAACAGATTCAAATGGTCTTTCCTCAAAAAATTCTAATTTTTTTAATTTTTGATAACTGATGGGTTGGTCATTCTTTTTTAATTGTATATTGTATATGTTTATCTATGCATATTGTGATCTCTGATGCCTGTATGAACACACACACACACACATATACATATACATATATATATATACATATACATATATATATATATATATATATATATATATATATATATATATATATATATATATACACACAAGTTACATAGTTCCATTGTAGGCTATGGGAGTCCCCTGTTCGATAGGTAAACATCGTTCAGGTCCCCACTTGGCCAGTGTAGAGCGACAGTGCTCTGTTAGTAATATAGAAATGTGTGTGTTTGTGTGTGTCTGATGCCTGTGTAAACATTATATAATTACATATTACATATATAATATATAAACATTATATATATATTATATATATATATATAAAAGTTACATAATGAAGACAGACTTCACTGTTCACACACACACACACAGTTCCATTGTAGGCTATGGGAGTCCCCTGTTCGATAGGTAAACATCGTTCAGGTCCCCACTTGGCCAGTGTAGAGCGACAGTGCTCTGTTAGTAATA
>CM060633.1:112500-210000 GCA_030578275.1 Meda fulgida | reverse complement strand
AGTAAAGTCAGAGTAAAGCCAGAGCAAAGCCAGAGCAAAGCCAGAGCAAAGCAAGAGCAAAGTCAGAGTAAAGCCAGAGTAAAGTCAGAGTAAAGCCAGAGCAAAGCCAGAGTAAAGCAAGAGTAAAGGCAGAGTAAAGCCAGAGCAAAGTCAGAGCAAAGCAAGAGTAAAGGCAGAGTAAAGGCAGAGTAAAGCCAGAGCAAAGTCAGAGCAAAGCAAGAGTAAAGTTAGAGTAAAGCCAGAGCAAAGCCAGAGTAAAGTCAGAGTAAAGCAAGAGCAAAGTCAGAGTAAAGCCAGAGTAAAGTCAGAGCAAAGCCAGAGTAAACCAAGAGTAAACCAAGAGTAAACCAAGAGTAAAGTCAGAGTAAAGCCAGAGCAAAGCCAGAGTAAAGTCAGAGTAAAGCAAGAGTAAAGCAAGAGTAAAGTCAGAGTAAAGCCAGAGTAAAGCCAGAGTAAAGCCAGAGCAAAGCCAGAGTAAAGCAAGAGCAAAGCCAGAGTAAAGTCAGCGTAAAGCCAGAGCAAAGCCAGAACAAAGTCAGAGTAAAGTCAGAGTAAACCAAGAGTAAAGTCAGAGTAAACCAAGAGTAAAGTCAGAGTAAAGTCAGAGTAAACCAAGAGTAAAGTCAGAGTAAAGCCAGAGCAAAACCAGAGCAAAGTCAGAGTAAAGTCAGAGTAAAGCTAGAGTAAAGCCAGAGTAAAGCCAGAGTAAAGCCAGAGTAAAGCCAGAGTAAAGCCAGAGTAAAGTCAGAGTAAAGCCGTCAGGAAGGTCGTCGGGGTCATACACATATAGAGAAAGCCTCTCACTTCAGCCTGGATGCCAGACGCTTCAACGACAGGAACCGATCCTGATTCTGAGCCAAACACAGAGAGCCGGTCCGGACGAAACCTGGAAAACACACACAAACGCCAGAGCCAGTTACTTTATAACATGAAGCACATCTGAAATGTTGTGTTTGCCAGTCCGGTGAGCGATCAGGGACTGATGGTGTTTCTCACCCGTTTTAACGCCCGTCTCTTCCTCCAAACGCTCATAGAGTGCATTCGAATAATCTGCCATTTTACTCTCTATAGAAATAGGTTTGGCAACGCTGACTATTCCTGCACAGAAGCGAGTCGTACCGGCTCCGAGTCTAGCACACACAGAGGTAATGACATTATTAATGATAAATTATAGCTTATATAATTGGATGGATGGATGGATGGATGGATGGATGGATGGATGGATGGATGGATGGATGGATGGATGGATGGATGGATGGATGGATGGATGGATGGATGGATGGATGGATGGATGGATGGATGGATGGATGGATGGATGGATGGATGGATGGATGGATGGATGGATGGATGGATGGATGGATGGATGGATGGATGGATGGATGGATGGATGGATGGATGGATGGATGGATGGATGGATGGATGGATGGATGGATGGATGGATGGATGGATGGATGGATGGATGGATGGATGGATGGATGGATGGATGGATGGATGGATGGATGGATGGATGGATGGATGGATGGATGGATGGATGGATGGATGGATGGATGGATGGATGGATGGATGGATGGATGGATGGATGGATGGATGGATGGATGGATGGATGGATGGATGGATGGATGGATGGATGGATGGATGGATGGATGGATGGATGGATGGATGGATGGATGGATGGATGGATGGATGGATGGATGGATGGATGGATGGATGGATGGATGGATGGATGGATGGATGGATGGATGGATGGATGGATGGATGGATGGATGGATGGATGGATGGATGGATGGATGGATGGATGGATGGATGGATGGATGGATGGATGGATGGATGGATGGATGGATGGATGGATGGATCACCTGCCCTGCTCTAGGAGCACGATCTCCCTCCAGCCCAGTCGGGACAGGTGATATGCCACTGATGTTCCCACGACTCCGCCTCCACAGATGATGACACGCGCGCGCGCAGGAAGAGCAGCGGGAGGATCCGAGCTGAAGAACCGGCCCGATCTCTGACCAGCGGGTCGGGCTCCGGCATCACAGAACCAGTGGGGCAGGAGGACAGGGGACAGAGTCCGGGTGCTCCACGCACCACTGCGCATGGCTACGCGCCTTCTCTCACACACACACACACACACACACACACACACACACACACACACACACACACACCATGACAAAAATTAATATTCAGTAATATTGTTGATCTGACTGCACTGACACTATCAGAAGAGAACAACACTGAACTGAATTGATCTGAATTATGACTCTGTAGATCTGCTTTAATGCTGAATCTGAGTTTTATCTAATAATTGATGAAGTTTGATCATTGATTTGAAATAATCTGTATTGAATAAAGCGCTGTAAAAAATAAAGCTGATTTGACAACATCAGCATCTTTGGCTACTTCCATGGTGAAATACAGATTTTAAAAAAACATAAAAACAGTATAATAACAATAGGTTACTGTCGTAACCCTGGCTCTCTGAAACGCAGCAGCAACACTATAGTGACACGCAGCGACACGCAGCCACACCACAGCGACATGCAGCGACACAGTAGTGACACTTTAGTGTCACGCAGCCACACCGCAGCGACACCGTAGTGACACGCAGCCACACCGCAGCGACACCGTAGTGACACGCAGCCACACCGCAGCCACACCGTAGCGACACCGTAGTGACATGCAGCCACACCGCAGCGACACCGTAGTGACACGCAGCCACACCTCAGTGACACCGTAGTGACACGCAGCCACACCGCAGCGACACCGTAGTGACACGCAGCCACACCTCAGTGACAACGTAGTGACACGCAGCCACACCGCAGCAACACCGTAGCGACATCGCAGCAACACCGTAGTGACACACAGTGACACCACTGCAACACCGTAGCGACATCGCAGCAACACCGTAGTGACACACAGCGACACCGCAGCCACACCGTGGTGACATGCAGCGACACCGTAGTGACACACAGCCACACCGCAGCGACACCGCAGTGACACTGTAATGACACGCAGCCACACCGCAGCAACAACGTAGTGACACGCAGCCACACCGCAGCGACACCGTAGTGACACGCAGCGACACCGCAGTGACACGCAGCGACACCGCAGCGACACGCAGCGACACCACAGCGACACGCAGCGACACCACAGCGACACGCAGCGACACCACAGCGACACCGCAGCAACACTGCAGCGACACACAGTGACACCACAGCAACACCGTAGTGACACAGCGGCACCACAGCGACACCCTAGTGACACGCAGCGACACCGCAGCTACACCGTAGTGACACACAGCGACACCTCAGCAACACCGTAGTGACACACAGCGACACCGTAGTGACACGCAGCGACACCACAGTGACACCGTAGTGACACGCAGCGACACCACAGTGACACCGTAGTGACACACAGCGACACCTCAGCAACACCGTAGTGACACGCAGCGACACCGTAGTGACACGCAGCGACACCGTAGTGACACGCAGCGACACCGTAGTGACACGCAGCGACACCGCAGCTACACCGTAGTGACACACAGCGACACCTCAGCAACACCGTAGTGACACACAGTGACACGCAGCCACACCGCAGCGACACCGTAGTGACACCACAGCGACACCGTATTGTTGGGGTTGTTATTGTGTTTTTATTTTTTTATAATTGTAAAAGGCATAGGCTACAGCACTTTGGTAAACTAGAAAACTGTTTCTGTTGATCCTTTAAATAGAAGTTGAATATTTTTTTATATAGGCCTATATATGAAACTATGATTACTAAAATTATTAAAAAAACATCATATATATATCATCAATAATGAAATATCTATATTGAGGAAGTATCAACATCAAAAAGGCAAGTCATTTCTGCAACATTTACAATTATACACTGAGAAAATACACCTCAAATTTCACAATGGTGGATTCCTCCATATCAAAACATATAGGCTAGTAAAATAAATTAAGCCTAATATTAGTTTTTTTCCTCCAATATAGAATAGTGTGAAAGTGTAGTGTAAGCATCGGTTAAATGAAAGTAGTGAAATAATTCCCTAATATTAACTCTAATTTGGTGCTGCAATGATTCGCCATCGCGGCGATAACGGCCCTCCTCATGTGCGCTGCCTCAGCGCTCCAACACCCGCTCGGGTTTGAGTCCAGCCTAAGCACTGTGTTCACAGGAGCGCGAATCTCAGAGCGCCGCTTCACTTCAGGTATCGATCACACAGAGCGGGATAAGATGAGGGTGGCTAAAATAAACAGCTGTTTCTCGATAGAAATAATCAGTTTGATGAAAGACCGTGGATAGGCAACTATAGGCCTAAGCTTAATTTAACAACACAAACACCCTATTAAATATATTGCCATTAGTATTCTATAAATATCTTTGTAAGGTTACCTCGAATGTGTTCGAGTTTTCCCTGTTTGTATCACTCCGCTTGTCTTGCATAATGAAGCCAGAAGGCAGTGCCAGGAGACTGTTTATGAGTGAGCAATTGAACCATTGATTAAATTAACAGATTAGTCCAAAACATTGATTAATTTAGGAGAGAAAAAGTAGCTGAAACTGATCTTTGATGCTCATACTGTTGCTCATACGCCTGGACACAGAAGGATTGCATTGGCGTTTGCTTGAAATGTAACATCTATGCAAAATAATCTAATAATGTCTTATTCAAGGCCATTCCTGTTGCGAATATGTGATTGTGTATTGTCAACAATAAGCATAAACATTCTGCATTTTCATTTTATAGTGTGGATCATTCATTGCGACATTTAAACTGATTCTCATAGAATCTGTTATCTGATAAAATGCTATGCTAATGCCATGCTTTTAAAGCTACTGTTGTCCATTTTTATGGCCTTCAAAACACCTTAAAATTCACATGTGGAGATCAGGAAAATCAAACATTTCTCGGGGGGGGGGGGGGGCATGCCCTCAAACCCCTCTAGTAGGATCATTTTTGGGAACTTTTTTTAAATAAAAAGCTCCGTACGGCCCTGCGCGTCGGTGTGAATAAATCAAACAACATTTTCTTGTTTCAAAAGATGTTGTATATATTTGTCAACCACTATTTTAAACATGAAGGGTGAGATCCGATGCCTAGCTGTTAACATTAAAGGTAAAAAATAAAGTAAGTGAATTGTAAAGTATTTCTCTTTGTTTGAATAACTACTCAACTCTACCTTACACATTAATACTGGAAAAAGAGCCCCTTTGGTGTAAAACACATTAAGTCATTTTTAATTAATAATAATAATAATAATAGCCTAATAATAATAAATCATCAACTTTTCATGATTTCTTCATAAGTATCTGTGGATATGTTGACAAGAAACAATGGCAAACTAAAATTTTAACATGATCATTTGTATAAATTCATATTTACTGTTTGGAATAAAAGCTATACATAAGCCAGGTAAAATCCATTGAGAGATTGGCAGCCTCGTCGTAGATGTGTTGGAGTTTCTCATCTTCACACGCGCACTTCAAGTATTATTTAAGCAAATAAACGCTTTTCACGTAAAAACGGCTTATATATATATATATATATATATATATATATATATATATATATAACCTTATATATATAACCTGCAAAACATTCACACGCATGTATGATGAATTAAGATCTGAAGGTCACATTATTATCACAAACATTAACTTTACAGTTACACAGAATTGTTTAATTTCACCATTATTATTTGTTTCTGTGTAATTTCTACTACTTTCTACAAATACGAGAGCTCGAAAACAACGAATTAATTAACAAAAACACTAAAGACAGAAAATAAATAAATAACTATTACTGCCTCATTAGTAATGATCAATTGTCACTGTATTTTGCGTTTTATCATGTTTAAGCTTATCTTTTGTTATTGACATATAGCCGTTAGCTTGAGGCCTCCAAGGTGATTCTTCCGAGTAAAACGAGATAAAACAGGATAATTGTTGTCTTTAAATGTCCTGACAGCTCCATGTGTCCTGAAATCATCTATATGACCGAATTTACACAGTAATGTGATTCTGCTGAAGACTAACTGAGGATTCAGTCAAACTCTACAGCATTCGAGCTAATACACAAACATCTCCTAAAACACCAGCGTGCGTGTAACCACTCGTGCCTGGACACACATACCTGCAGAAAGCTGATATATGAGCTCAGATCTGATCAGATTTATTCACTTGATGTGTGCGACAGGAGCCAAGAGTAACTTTACTACAGCTGCAGATCTGCGGAGACTGGCCATACTGCGCATGCGCGGAACAACAACCAGCCGAATGATTGACAGCTATAAGCTTCGCACACTTTATTATCGCAATAATAAATCAAAAAGGAAAAACATATTTTATTTTAAACGTTTTCTTATTACTATCATGTAATATAAAACACACACACACACACTCAACTCAATCCAAACATCAGATGCTTTGACAAAAGCAGACTCTGACCTTTTTATTGATAAAAAACCTCTTTAGAATTCGATGGAAATGTCTTACAAACTACACAAATCAGAACGTTTACAGATTGTATCCTGTATTTACACAATTTACAAATGAATGTTTTTTTAGCCTATTTATAAATAATTGAAGAATTGTTTTTTTTTTTAGCCGCACAGATGCGCTGCAGTGTTTCCTCCGGGCCGCAGGAGGCGCTCTCGCACAGATGCGCTGCAGTGTTTCCTCCGGGCCGCAGGAGGCGCTCTCGCACGGATGCGCTGCAGTGTTTCCTCCGGGCCGCAGGAGGCGCTCTCGCACAGATGCGCTGCAGTGTTTCCTCCGGGCCGCAGGAGGCGCTCTCGCCCAGATGCGCTGCAGTGTTTCCTCCGGGCCACAGGAGGCGCTCTCGCACAGACGCGCTGACGACGCTGAGCTTCTGCTGCTAATCTCAGCGCTCTTCAGCGGATTCATGCGACATATCTCGCTATAAACACAATTTCTCTTAATTTCTGGCTGTTCGTGTTTAAAGTGAGCGCCATGTCCTACAACTACGTGGTCACCGCGCAGAAACCCACGGCAGTGAACGCCTGCGTCACGGGTGAGTGCGTGTTATCTCCCGCGCACCAGTGCGCGTGCACCAGGCCTCAGAAAATACACACTGATCAACGGATAATTTTATTTGTTCAGATCTGTCACTTTTATGACGTGCTTATTATTGAAATGCACCCGTTGTCGTCTCTAGATTAGTAACGTTAAATATGAAAAACTTAAATTTCTGCTGCGCGTCACTGTCAGACTGACGATCATCTTCACTGTCTTTATAAGCATCAGCGTGTTTTACACTAATAACTGCAGATTCAGTTTTACACTAATCATAACTGCAGATTCAGTTTTACACTAATCATAACTGCAGATTCAGTTTTACACTAATCATAACTGCAGATTCAGTGTTTTACATTTATCATAACTGCAGATTCAGTTTTACACTATTCATAACTGCAGATTCAGTGTTTTACACTAATCATAACTGCAGAGTCAGCGTGTTTTACACTAATCATCACTGCAGATTAAATGTGATATTGTTAGTTGAGGCTGGTTGTATGTTGACTTATGTTGCTCTGTGTGTTGTGACTGCAGGCCACTTCACGTCAGCGGAGGACTTGAACCTTCTGATCGCCAAGAACACGCGTCTGGAGATCTACGTGGTGACGGCGGAGGGTCTGCGGCCAGTGAAGGAGGTCGGCATGTACGGCAAGATCGCGGTGATGGAGCTCTTCAGACCAAAGGTGTGCAGAAGCAGAAATATCATATCATATACTGATGATATCTGTGCTTTCACTGGCTTTAGTCTGAGGGCATTGTTCTCTTGCTCGTGTGTGCATGTGTGTGTGCACGTTTGTGTGCGCGTTTGTGTGTGCGTGTGTGTGCGCGCGTCTGTACGTGTGTGTGTGCGTGCGTGCTGCATCAGAGCAGAAGTGTGTTTCTGCGGCCCGATCTGCATAAGTCATTAACATCTGTGTGTCGTGTGTGTGTGAAGGGAGAGAGCAAAGATCTCCTGTTCATTCTGACTGCGAAGTACAACGCCTGTATTCTGGAGTACAAGCAGAGCGGAGACAGCATCGACATCATCACCCGTGCTCACGGCAACGTGCAGGTACCACACACACACAAACACACACACACACTTGTGCAGACGCTTCATCAGCCCGACAAACACACACACACCTGTGCAGACGCTTCATTAGCCTGACAAACACACACACACACCCTCTCTCACACACACACACACACACACACCCCTCTCTCTAACGCCTGTGTTTCCCAGGACCGCATCGGCCGCCCGTCGGAGACCGGGATCATCGGGATCGTGGACCCGGAGTGCCGCATGATCGGCTTGCGTCTGTACGACGGGCTGTTTAAGGTGATTCCCCTCGACCGTGAGAACCGAGAGCTCAAGGCCTTCAACATCCGGCTCGAGGAACTGCAGGTCATCGACGTCCAATTCCTGTACGCCTGCCCCGCGCCCACCGTCTGCTTCATTTACCAGGTGTGTGTGTGTGTGTGTGTGAGAGAGAGGAGCCCTGCGCCCACCGTCTGCTTCATTTACCAGGTGTGTGTGTGTGTGTGTGTGAGGAGCCCTGCGCCCACCGTCTGCTTCATTTACCAGGTGTGTGTGTGTGTGTGTGAGAGAGGAGCCCTGCGCCCACCGTCTGCTTCATTTACCAGGTGTGTGTGTGTGTGTGAGGAGCCCTGCGCCCACCGTCTGCTTCATTTACCAGGTGTGTGTGTGTGTGTGAGGAGCCCTGCGCCCACCGTCTGCTTCATTTACCAGGTGTGTGTGTGTGTGTGTGTGTGTGAGAGGAGCCCTGCGCCCACCGTCTGCTTCATTTACCAGGTGTGTGTGTGTGTGTGTGTGTGTGAGGAGCCCTGCGCCCACCGTCTGCTTCATTTACCAGGTGTGTGTGTGTGTGTGTGTGTGTGAGAGGAGCCCTGCGCCCACCGTCTGCTTCATTTACCAGGTGTGTGTGTGTGTGTGTGTGTGTGAGAGGAGCCCTGCGCCCACCGTCTGCTTCATTTACCAGGTGTGTGTGTGTGTGTGTGGAGCCCTGCGCCCACCGTCTGCTTCATTTACCAGGTGTGTGTGTGTGTGTGTGAGGAGCCCTGCGCCCACCGTCTGCTTCATTTACCGTGTGTGTGTGTGTGTGTGTGTGTGTGTGTGTGTGTGTGTGTGTGAGGAGCCCTGCGCCCACCATCTGCTTCATTTACCGTGTGTGTGTGTGTGTGTGTGTGTGTGAGGAACCCTGCGCCCACCATCTGCTTCATTTACCAGGTGTGTGTGTGTGTGAGGAGCCCTGCGCCCACCGTCTGCTTCATTTACCAGGTGTGTGTGTGTGTGAGAGGAGCCCTGCGCCCACCGTCTGCTTCATTTACCAGGTGTGTGTGTGTGTGTGTGTGTGTGTGAGAGGAGCCCTGCGCCCACCGTCTGCTTCATTTACCAGGTGTGTGTGTGTGTGTGTGTGTGTGTGTGTGTGTGTGTGTGTGTGTGTGTGTGTGTGTGTGTGTGTGTGTGAGGAGCCCTGCGCCCATCGTCTGCTTCGTTAACAGGTGTGTGTGTGTGTGTGTGTGTGTGAGGAGCCCTGCGCCCACCGTCTGCTTCATTTACCAGGTGTGTGTGTGTGTGTGTGAGGAGCCCTGCGCCCACCGTCTGCTTCATTTACCAGGTGTGTGTGTGTGTGTGTGTGTGTGAGGAGCCCTGCGCCCACCGTCTGCTTCATTTACGGGGTGTGTGTGTGAGGAGCCCTGCGCCCACCATGTACTTCATATACCAGGTGTGCGTGTTTTCCAGGACCCTCAGGGCCGGCACGTGAAGACGTACGAGGTGTCTCTGCGAGAGAAGGAGTTCAACAAGGGCCCCTGGAAGCAGGAGAATGTGGAGGCAGAGGCTTCGATGGTCATCCCAGGTGAGATGCGCAAATTAGCGCTCGATTAGCTTCTAGCGCTGAGGACACGTCTCCAGTTCCCTAGCATAACCTCGGTTCTCTAGCGCAACCTCGGTTCTCTAGCGCAGGGGTTTTCAAATTGGGTGAATGTGAGCCTCCTCTTAGAGTAGGTAAGGACAGCCGAGCCCCCCCTTCCCCACAATCCTGTCCGCCTGCCCTAACCCACACACACCTCTGCAGTAAGTGCCATATTTTGTGTGTTCCAGGCAATGAGTTTCAATAAAAATTGAAAAAATATATAAATATTTTTTTATATTGTATTTGAAGACATTTTATTTCCACAACTTTTTAAAAGTGCATTCATAAACGATTCTTTGCAACAGCAAATCATTTCCAACTTTATGCAGGCCTAATTGAGGCTACTTTTAGAATCACTGAACATCAGTAGGCCTAATCACAAGTCAACAAAACACGCTTAACATGTGTAATGCAATGAGTAGCAATGTTTCACTGGTGTTATGGGGTTTGCCTGCCTTCGCTATACATGACACGATAAGATGCTTCTGTCGCGTTCATGTTAATAGTGTCAAACGACTGTATAATGCTTTTTTGTGACTGCAAATCATCACGCTTCCTCAAAACTTAATACAAAACTCAACTGGCTTGTTCACTAAATTCGTGTGCTTAGTTTCAATGTGACGCTGAAATTTGCATGGTCTCATGCTATCATTTGCTAGCAGCTCCTTGCAGACCACACACTGCGGCAGAGGTGCAGCCTCAGACCCCGACCAGGTGAAATAATTTTAAGTACTCAGGATCATATTTCCTACGTTTTTTGCTCGGTCTTGTCTCCTCCCTTAATGCTGACTTTTGTTGACTTGGGACAAGGAAACAATGCATTTTAAAGCTAATACATGCACGCACAATTACCGATATCAGGGGTTAAAGTGAAAAAAAATTCCTTACCCTAAATTAATTTTTTGGGTTGGGGGGGTTGAGAAACTGCACAGACGGACTTATCTTCAATGGAACCATTTATTTTCAAGTATTACGGCTGTATGTTAAAGGAATCTTTTTATGAATGAAGGCCAGTATCACTGATATTAATATAGCTACTGATGTCTCCATGAAAATGATTTTCCCCCAAATCTTAAACATTTATTAGGCTTAAAAAAAAATAACAACTTTTAATTTAAGTTAACTTAAAACAATCCTCACTTAAACCCAATAAATGTCATATTTACCTGTACCTTTCCTGTCTAACAGGTATGAAATATACAGAAATCGAATAATGTTATAAAAGTCGCAATGCATAAATAATAAATGAAATATAGATTAATACTTATTAAAGCTACAAGCGTTCTTTAGTCAAGAGTAGTGAGTAATTTTTCTGTTCCCTTTGTTCTTTCATCAACTTTACTGACAGAGAGAATTAGTGGCTGCTGTCCCTTTAAGATCTTCCGCTGCAGACAGGATCTCACTCGTCTCATTCTCTCACTACTCGTTACTTCCATTTAAGATTATACTCGACAAAACAGACATTTTGGCATAAATGTGTGTGTTGTTCGTTCAAGCGCGAAAGAGAACTCGATACTGGCACCCGTCTTTCTGTGCGGTGTGTGTGTGTGTGTGTCTGTATGTGTCAGGAGGACATTCACTGACAGCGTTCTCTTTTGTCTTGTCGAGCATGAATGGTTTAAATAAAAGCATTTGCGTGAATAAGAGCATGATCATAACCCTAGCTGAGGGATGACAGAAAGGAATGCTGCGTTAATTGCGTTAAATATTTTAACACGTTAAAGCTGGACAAAAATTAATCGCATGCGTTAACGTTGACAGCACTTGTAATACATTGCTAACAGAAAATGCTATGGTTTAAAGTGCACTAGTTTTCATGGTAGGCCTACACAGAATGTTTTTTAGTAAGCTACACAGAATGTTCTATTAAATAGCTAACATTAACAGTCTGAAGTTAACTAGCAGTAGTGTAACGTTAGCTCAGTCAACGTAAGGTTAACATCAAAAGGTGTAGACAAAGTATGATTATCCTGACCTGAGCTTTTGCAGAATCAACCAAGTCACATCTCCTTTCTATCTTTTCATCCATGATGACATTAAAGTCACCTGTTGTTGTTTCTGGCGTTTCATCGCTGTCTGTGCCGCAACAACTATACCTGCTCATTAGAGCGTTCAGTAAGCTATTTTACACAGGCTCGGTCCCGTTCTTCCGTGGCAATGACGGCTTGCGGTTAAAAATCATAACAAACGAATTTGAAAGTGGGAGGACACAAACAGGATTTTGAAAAGTGGGGGGGACATGCATGGACGTATGGATCTCAATCACAGTGTTGCCAGGACCCCCCTGCTCTGCTTCTGATAGGCTTGTAACGTGTAGAGCTGCGTTCCTCGATTCGTAGGTGAAATCAATTGACTCGAAAATATGAAACTGCATGCAAGTTCCCAAATTTTTTTTTGTTGTTTTTTTCTCACGGCCGCACGCCGGAGATCCGGCACGATGCCAAGCTATGCGATATTAATAGAGCTGTATAGAGAGTTAATTTTTCTTCGCGTTTCGCGCCTGGATTCTTTAGCGTAACCTCGGTTCTCTAGCGTAACCTGGATTGTTTAGCATAACCTGGATTCTTTAACGTAACCTGGATTCCCTAGCGTAACCTCGGTTCTCTAGCGTAACCTCGGTTCTCTAGCGTAACCTCGGTTCTCTAGCGTAACCTGGATTCTTTAGCTTAACCTGGATTTTTGAGCGTAACCTGGATTCTTTAAAGTAACCTGGATTGTTTAGCATAACCTGGATTCTTTAACGTAACCTGGATTCTCTAGCGTAACCTCGGTTCTCTAGTGTAACCTGGATTCTTTAGCTTAACCTGGATTTTTGAGCGTAACCTGGATTCTTTAAAGTAACCTGGATTCCCTAGCGCAAACTGGATTCTTTAACGTAACCTCGGTTCTCTAGTGTAACCTGGATTCTTTAACGTAACCTGGATTCCCTAGCGTAACCTCGGTTTTTTAGCGTAACCTTGATTCTTGAACGTAACCTGGATTCCCTAGCGTAACCTGGATTCTTTAGCGTAACCTCGGTTCTCTAGCGTAACCTGTATTCTTTAACGTAACCTCGATTTCTTAGCGTAACCTCGATTCTTTAGCGTAACCTGTATTCTTTAACGAACCGCATCTAAAGTGTGTGTGTGTGTGTGTCTTTCAGTGCCGGAGCCGTTTGGCGGCGCTATAATCATCGGACAGGAGTCCATCACATATCACAACGGGGACAAATACTTCGCCATCGCTCCTCCCACCATCAAGGTTGGACCATTTCTGTGTGTTTCTGGCTGTTGTGTGTGTGGTGCAAAGTGTGTGTTGTGTGTGAACCCTAGGGCTGTCGCGATAACCGCAATATTGCGGTACCGCGCTATTGACAGGCCAACCGCAGAGGAATGCAAGTAACCGCAGCAACCGCGATATTCGCGTGTTTTCTTTGTTCCCCCTTCTTGTTTTGAACTTCGTACCATGTGTATTGAATGTTAAATAAGTTAATGATAACAAGACTGTTTATAATGGTGATTTGTACGAGGCTTCGTGGATTTGGACTTAAGCCTGAACAGACAGTGAATGAGATCGACTGAGCGCGTGCGATTACCTGCGTCTGTCTTCGAGTCAAGTCATAACGTCATATTTGTGAAAAGGTTGCCGTTTCCAAGGAAAGCGAAATATATTTGTTGTATCATCCTTTTAACATGTAAGGGTATTTACTATGAATGGCGTCAGCGTCAGAGCTGGTCAGCATTAGACAGCGCGAGGAAAAAAGCAGTGAGTTACGCATTGCTTCAGCGTTGCCCAAAAGCGAAGCATTGCTGGTCAGCTGAGCCTTGAAAAGTGGAGCTCAAAGTTAAAAAATAATTAACACCTTGTTTCATTACATCTATCATCTAATGAATCCGAGTTTTTGAATGTTTTCGTTGAATGAACGGTTTAATGTCTCACTCAAAGACAGTCCTGCAGGCGTAACAATGTGCGCGCTCTGTGACAGTCTTTCAACGTGCAGAGAACGCCGTTTAGTTTCGGTTTCATTGGTTACTGAAAATGTTCTTGTTTTTGTGCATGCTGACTACATCGTAACACGTTTTTATATAGCAACAAATAAATATAAATAAATACATAAATAAATGGCGGTAATACCGCATATCGCGCTATTGAGCCACTCAAAATTACCGCAAGGGAAATTCCTTCACCGCGACAGCCCTAGTGAACCCACAGCAGAGCACCATCGTGTGTAAAGTGATTGTGTGTGTGTGTGTGTGTGTGTGTGTGTGTGTGTGTGGTGTAAAGTGTGTGTGTGTGAACCCACAGCAGAGCACCATCGTGTGTAAAATGATTGTGTGTGTGCTGTGTAAAGTGTGTGCTGTGTAAAGTGATTGTGTGTGTGGTGTAAAGTGTTGTGTGTGTGAACGCACAGCAGAGCTCCATCGTGTGTGTTTGGTGTGTAAAGTGTGTGTGTGTGAACCCACAGCAGAGCACCATCGTGTGTGTGTGAGCCCACAGCAGAGCACCATCGTGAGTGTGTGTGCTGTGTAAAGTGATTGTGTGTGTTGTGTGTGCGAACCTACAGCAGAGCACCATCGTGTGTGTGTGAGCCCACAGCAGAGCACCATCGTGTTTGTGTGGTGTGTAAAGTGTGTGTGTGTGTGAACCCACAGCAGAGCACCATCGTGTTTGTGTGGTGTGTAAAGTGTGTGTGTGTGAACCCACAGCAGAGCACCATCGTGTGTATGTGGTGTGTAAAGTGTGTGTGTTGTGTGTGTGTGTGTGAACCCACAGCAGAGCACCATCGTGTGTGTGTGTTGTGCGTGTGTGTGTGTGTGTGTGTGTGTGTGAACCCACAGCAGAGCACCATCCTGTGTGTGTGTTGTGTGTGTGAACCCACAGCAGAGCACCATCGTGTGTGTGTGTGTGTGTGAACCCACAGCAGAGCACCATCGTGTGTGTGTGGTGTGTAAAGTGAGTGTGAACCCACAGCAGAGCACCATTGTGTGTGTGTGGTGTGTAAAGTGTGGGTGTTGTGTGTGTGAACCCACAGCAGAGCACCATTGTGTGTGGTGTGTAAAGTGTGCGTGTTGTGTGTGTGAACCCACAGCAGAGCACCATCGTGTGTATGTGGTGTGTAAAGTGTGTGTGTTGTGTGTGTGTGTGTGTGAACCCACAGCAGAGCACCATCGTGTGTGTGTGTTGTGCGTGTGTGTGTGTGTGTGTGTGTGTGTGTGTGTGTGAACCCACAGCAGAGCACCATCCTGTGTGTGTGTTGTGTGTGTGTGAACCCACAGCAGAGCACCATCGTGTGTGTGTGTGTGTGTGAACCCACAGCAGAGCACCATCGTGTGTGTGTGGTGTGTAAAGTGAGTGTGAACCCACAGCAGAGCACCATTGTGTGTGTGTGGTGTGTAAAGTGTGGGTGTTGTGTGTGTGAACCCACAGCAGAGCACCATTGTGTGTGGTGTGTAAAGTGTGCGTGTTGTGTGTGTGAACCCACAGCAGAGCACCATCGTGTGCCATAACCGCGTGGACCCGAACGGATCCCGGTTCCTGCTGGGCGATATGGAGGGCCGGCTGTTCATGCTGTTACTGGAGAAGGAGGAGCTGATGGACGGAGCAGTGGTGCTCAAAGACCTGCGGGTGGAGCTGCTGGGAGAGGTAACACACTCTCTCTCTCTCACACACACACACACACACACACACTCACTGACCTCTTCTCGTGCTCTGTGTTCCTCTCAGCGGAAACACTGATGGACGTGTGTGTTGCTGTAATGCAGGAATATTAGTCTGCTGTCACTTTAAAACTGACAAACATCCGGTTTCTTTCTCAACTGTTCACTCATGACAGAAGCGAGAGAACACTTGCCGAGATGGGCATTTAGACATCATTATGTGTGCATGTGTGTGTTCAAGGGTAAGGAAACGTGAAAGAGGAATTAGTTCTGTATTCGAGCGCTTTATCTGAAACGCCCCTCTCTCACGAGAGTCCTGATTTTCGCCTCTTTCCACGTTTTAAAGTGTGTGATTAATGTCAGTGTGTGTGTGTGTGTGTGTGTGTGTGTGTGTGTGTGTGCAGATACACATGTGTCTCTGTGTAATCAGTGTGTGTGTGGAGATACACACATGACAGAACCTTCTTCAGCACACGTGTGTGTGTGTGTGTGTTCTAGACCTCGATCGCAGAGTGCCTGACGTATCTGGATAACGGTGTGGTGTTCGTGGGATCCAGACTGGGAGATTCTCAGCTAGTGAAGGTTGGTGATCTTGCAGATGAGTTATTGATCTGTGATAATGGTGTGTTCTTTAAGGCCAGCGTTGTGTGTGTGCGTGCAGCTGAATGTGGACAGTAACGACCAGGGTTCGTATGTGGCAGTGATGGAGACCTTCACTAACCTGGGCCCGATAGTGGATATGTGTGTGGTGGACCTGGAGAGGCAAGGCCAGGGTCAGGTGAGCAGAGGACACCACATCATCATAAAACATGGAGTTGTGACAGGTTTCACGGCTTCCATCTTTGTGAGGCTGAAAAGGATCATCTGATTCTCTGACACTTTGATCACGTCAATCATGTCGTTCAGTGCTCCCGCTGTTAGTCGGTTACGACAGAATTAAACACTATTTACAACTGATGTTTAACAAATGCCGCCAACATTGGAGAATATAAACCCCGACGCATCGATGCATCCCAAATCAACTAATTTATTTGATGTGTCGTTGCAGGCCTACTTGACATTAACATTGTTTGTTAGGAGTTCATGTTTGGCCCTTTTTGACTCTGTAACTAGCTTTATCACATCAGTGAAGCTGTGTGTGTGTGTGTTCCTGCAGTTGGTGACGTGCTCCGGAGCGTTTAAGGAAGGCTCTCTGAGGATTATTCGTAACGGTATAGGGATCCACGAGCACGCCAGTATTGACCTGCCCGGGATCAAAGGTCAGATCTTTCTGTCGATCTCCACCTGCTAAAATGCTGTGATTCACAATATATCTCTATTTTCTTCAGTTCTTTTTTCTGCTGTATGTGTTGTGTTGATGTTTCAGTCGTGTAACGTGTTGAATTAGGAAACAAAAACTGCACGGCACTGTTATATTTCTTTATCAGTTTATATATTATTGGGACTCTCAGTTTCCAATTCACTTTCAGTATCTACCCATCTCTGCTAAGAGCTGATCTTCCCATCATGCAGAAACCACAGATTCGGCACGACTTCTATAAATGTTTGCATCTTGGCAGTTTCATCTTGAATCAACAGTGTGCAGCATTTTTCTGAACCCTTGCTTTGCTGTGTGTGTGTGTGTGTGTGTGTGTGTGTGTGTGTGTGTGTGTGTGTGTGTGTGTGTGTGTGTGTGTGTGAGAGAGAACCGTGTCCTCAGTGTTTCTCTGTCGGCCAGTGCGAGCCGGGTTTTAACAGGCGGCGGGGCTTATAGCCTCGGTTCTGGAGCACTGAGCCCAAAACTGCTGAAGCTCTTCACTTCACAGCTAAACTTCACTTCTCTCTTCACTAAAACACACCCGTAACATGCCTTTCTGGAACAACGTCACACACACATCATTTCATCATTTCACCAACTAATGGAAGTTTTATTAGAAAACGAATTAGAAAGAAATCACTGGAAACTTGCGAGATCGCAAAACGAACTTGATAAAACATGATAAAAAGTGGCTGTGTGCTGACATATTTGTTTACTTCAAGATTTAAAACCTAAGCTTCGATGTTTTACCACAGGTTTACAATAAGTGATGCATGGATCATAATGAATTAATTTGTGTCAGGATTGTACATTAGTCACACAAATAAAGTGGTTTACCGTTATTTCACAAAAGAGAGAGGATACACATACTTAATTCAACCGTGTCGTTTTCTGTTTATTTGTAGTCAGGACACTGTTTACAGCACATTTAGAATGAATTATCATTTCTACAAATTTTCCTCCAAAAAAAACAACCTGAGGAGCTCTAGCACTCTCTCCCTAAAGTTGTGTTTTCAGTCAGAGAAACAGAGGATGCACAGATAAAATAAAAACATAATTGTGATAGCTTATATGATTGGTCTGATTTCTTCAAGCGGTCGTATTTACAATGTTTACTATGGTAATGGTTAGCACACATAGTCTTTTGCATTTCATATAAATATTTCTGCTTTATACAGTGATCAGAATCCACATCAGATCACAAACAGAAGTTCAAACACTCGCTGCTGTTTTGAGCTCAAAACGGGATGGTATTCATCCCTCCTAGGATGGTGCTGCTCTTCTCTCTAGTAATATGGGACATAGTCTCATAGTCTTAGAGATCAAACATGACAATCTGGGGCTCAGGTCAGGACTGTCTAAACCGACTGTCTGCTAGCTGTCTCATGGCACTGAGACACAAACTTTTGACTTAACTTTCCCAGCACTTTAGACACAGTTGCTCCTTTGCGTTTAAAGAAGATTAAAGGAAATAGTCCAACGCCGTTGTACAACGAGCACACTCAGGCCCTTAAGAGAGCAGCCAGAAAAATAGAGCTTAGCTGGAAGAAAACTAAACTAGAGGTATTTCGCATTTCATGGAAGGAGAGCTCGATTGTGTACAGAAAGACCTTAAAAGCTGCTAGATCTGCTTATTTTTCAACCCTCTTAGAAGAAAACAAACACAACCCTAGGTATTTATTTGAAACAGTGGCTAAATTAACGAAAAATAAAGTTTCTTGCCCGGAAGTTTCCAAGCAGCACAGCAGTAATGACTTTATGAAGTTATTTACTTAGAAGATTGATAATATCAGGAAGAAAATTATAACTATGCAACCATATACTACAGTATCGCATCAGACAGTGTATTGTAGTCTCCCTGAGGAAAAATTTTATTTATTCATTGCTATAGGGGAGGAAGAATTTTCTAAACTCGTTAAATCATCTAAATCAACAACATGTATGTTAGACCCTATACCGACTAAGCTACTGAAAGAGATGCTTCCAGAGGTCACAGATCCTCTTCTAAATATCATTAATTCATCTTTGTCATTAGGATAATTACCAAAAACTTTTAAGCTGGCTATGATTTAATCCGCTTGTTATAAAACTGCAACTTGATTGTACAGAATTAGTCAATTACAGGCCGATCTCAAATCTGCCTTTTCTGTCAAAGATATTAGAAAAAGCAGTATCCTCACAACTGTTCCTTTTTTTTTTTTTTTTTTTTTTAGAAAGAAATGATATCTGCGAGGATTTCCAGTCAGGATTTAGACCATACCATAATACTGAGACAGCTCTAATTAGAGTCACAAATGTTTGCTCTTATCATCCGATCACGGTTGTATCTCTCTATTAGTGTTACTTGATCTTAGTGCTTCATTTGACACCATTGACCACAACATTATTTTAAATAGACTAGAAAACTATGTTGGCATTAGTGGAATTGCACTAGCATGGTTTAAATCATACTTATCAGACCGTTATCAGTTTGTAGCAGTAAATGAAGAGATGTCTTATAGATCACAAGTTCAGTGTGGCGTACCACAAGGCTCAGTACTAGGACCGCTGCTGTTCACTCTGTACATGCTACCATTAGGAGATATCATTAGGAAACATGGCATTAGCTTTCACTGTTATGCCGATGATACTCAGCTCTATATTTCTTCACGCTGAAACGTAACAATTCACAAAATTAACGGAATGCATAGCTGATATAAAAAACTTGATGACTAGTAATATCCTACTACTTAATTCTGAAAAATAGAGAGCTCCTAATGATTGGACCAAAAACGTCCTCACGAAAAGACTTGATGGCTGCTCTGTCAAGTCTTCGTCGTCGATTAGGAACCTGGGTGTGCTCTTTGATACCAAAAAGCTCTTTGGAACAGTTTGTTAGTGTGTTCATGACATTGAGGCTAGATTATTGTAATGCTCTTATGGGTGGTTGCCCTGCACGCATAATAAACAAACTACAGCTGGTCCAAAACCCAGCAGCTTGAGTTCTTACCAGAACCAGGAAGTATGACCATATTAGCCCGGTTCTGAATCCTGAATAATCTGGCGCTGGCGTCTCCAGACTCAGATAAACTCCACCTCTGTTGGTAACCACTCCTCAACCCGATCCGGCCCGCTCTGGACCAAGATATTCAGCAGGTAAAACCCTGTCCGTTGCCCTGATGAAGCCCCGGGAGTGATAGTGGAAACGCGACTGGCACTGGCACGCGCTAGCACGCTAGCTTTGGGCCCAACAGTCGAAACACGGCTACTGACATGAAACACCACCACTCTCATTTCTCAACTCTTAAAGTTGTCTTTTATATTTGTTTCTGTATTCTTTTTTCATCTATTGGCAGATTGACAGTGTCTCTAACTATAGACCCCTTCACGGTTGACGTCACAGGAAAATTTGCAGACCGTAGTGCGCAGGTCGGGGTTAAAGTTCATTGAATTGTGTGTTAACCAGAGAATTTCTCGTCAAGAAAAAAATGCCTACTTGTTGCGTCGTGGACTGTGAAAATCGCACCAGTTGTGGAGTCAAGTTTTTCAGGATTCCTGCAGGATCTCATCCTTTTAAAAAAAATAGACGACATCTGTGGTTGCAAGCTATTAAACGGGCAGACTGGGAAAGTGCAACAGTCAAAGAGGCTCGTGTTTTTACTGTCACTTGTTTTATTTAAGCCACTGGATAATGAAATGGAATTGTAAATGTCTTTAAAAATGTATGTGTATCTGCATAGAAACAAGAAAGAGTGCATCTGTACACAGACAACAAAATACATTCAAGAAATTCATCAGAACACATGTGAAACGGCAGTTCACTAGTCAACACTTGGCTTCTGGCATTGACAAAGAAAACCGTCAGTTGTCGGCCTATATCGCTATATAAAACCGTCTGGACATGCCCACAGACTACGTAATTATAAGCGTCTAGCGATTTGTAGGCTCTTAGTTTTCCGCTTGTGTAAACACTTGGCTTGTCCACCAGATAGCTGTATATGGCGGGACAGCGAATATCTGGCCACTTGCTAACGTTGTCCAACCATTCTGTTAGGAGCTCGGGATCAGGCAGTCAATCGCCATTAGCTAAAGCAGGTTTATTATGGTACTGTTCCCGTTCCTGTGGTGGCGAGACAGTGCATAGCTTGACACAATATTCCGGTCTATTAGCCACGCCGTTTTTCTGAACCCATGCTGCGCGCGCACCCAGCCTAGGCTTTCGATGTTTACAAACATTGAAGGGGTCTGATAATACATTTGCTAGTATATATAAATATATATATATATATATATATTTTTTTTTTTTTATTATTTTTTTTTATTTATTTAAAACCACCTCTTTTTTTTATAATGAAGGAAATCATCTTAAAACTAAATCAATTTTTGCAGCCATACCTTCTGAGTTTTTTTTATTTATAAACAAATATTGTGGGTCCCTTTTATAAATGCGTGAGTAATACTGTGTGTGTTTGTCAGGACTGGCAGAGTAACACTGTGTGTGTGTGTGTGTGTGTGTGTGTGTGTGTGTGTGTGTGTGTGTGTGTGTGTCAGGACTGTGGCCGCTGCGCTCAGAGTCGAGCAGAAACACTGATGACATGCTGGTTCTGTCTTTCGTCGGTCAGACCAGGTAAGTTGAGTTTACTTCAGTCCAAAGCTGAACTACACCTCGCATGCTCATCACTGTCGCGTGTGTGTGTGCGTGTGTGTGTGCGTGTGCGTGTTTGTGTTTGTGTGCGTGTGTGTGTGTGTGTGTGTGCGTGCGTGTGTGCGTGTGTGTGTGTGTGTGTGTGTGTGTGTGTGTCAGGGTGCTGATGCTCAGCGGAGAGGAGGTGGAGGAGACGGAGCTGCCGGGGTTTGTGGATAATCAGCAGACGTTCTTCTGTGGGAATGTAGCGCATCAGCAGCTCATACAGGTGCGCTTACACACACCTGAAGCACACCGGATAGGGGTGGTGTTCGAAGGCTGTGTTGACGTGTGTGTGTGTGTGTTTAGATCACCTCGGGCTCCGTGCGCCTGGTCACTCAAGACAGCAAGGCTCTGGCGAGCGAGTGGAAGGAGCCGCAGGGCAGGAACATCAGCGTGGCGTCGTGTAACAACACACAGGTGGTGCTCGCTGTGGGGAGAGTGCTGTATCACCTGCAGATCCTCACCGGAGAACTCAAGCAGATCAGGTGTGCACTCACACACTCTCACTCACTCACACACTCTCACACACTCACACACTCTCACTCACTCACTCACTCACTCTCACACTCTCACTCACTCACTCTCACACACTCACTCACACACTCTCACTCACTCACTCTCACACACACACTCACACACTCTCACTCACACACTCACTCATACTCACACACTCACTCACTCTCACTCACTCACACACTCACTACTCACTCACACACACTCACTCACACACTCTCTCTCTCTCACTCACTCTCACACACACTCACTCACACACTCTCTCTCTCACACACACACACACACTCTCTCACACACTCACTCACTCACACACACACACTCTCTCACACACTCACTCACTCACACACACTCACTCACTCACTCACTCACACACTCTCACTCACACACTCACTCATACTCACACACTCACTCACTCACTCTCACTCTCTCTCACACTCACTCTCACTCACTCACTCACTCTCACTCACTCACACACTCTCACTCACACACTCTCACTCACACACTCTCACTCACACACTCACTCATACTCACACACTCACTCTCACTCTCTCTCTCACACTCACTCACACTCACTCTCACTCACTCACTCTCACTCACTCACACACTCTCACTCACACTCACACACTCGCTCACACACTCTCACTCACTCACACACACACACACTCACTCACACACTCCCTCACACACTCACTCACACTCACTCACTCACACACTCTCACTCACTCACTCACACACTCACTCACTCACACTCTCACTCACTCACACACACTCACTCACTCACTCACACACTCACTCACTAACCCTAACCCTATATAGAAGGTAATTTGTAATAACTGGCAATACAAGGCAAGTTTTATTTATATAGGACATTTCATACACAATGTTAATTCAAAGTGCTTTGCATAAAAGGAAATAGTCACAACAGAAATAAAAATAACAACAAAAGCAAAGAATAAAACCCCTGTGTGTGTAAGGATGGTGAACCAGCACTAGTGCACACTGAGGTCTTGTCAAACACACAGGTCAGAACTCTTGAGCTCAGCCAATCAAACCTCCTGTTGTGTTAAACCCAGCTGCGGCGGTAGTAATCTCTGTGTGTGTGTGTCCCCTGCAGCTCCACGGAGATGGAGCACGAGGTGGCTTGTCTGGACATCACTCCTCTGGGCGACAGCGCGGGAGAGTCCAGCATCTGTGCCGTGGGACTCTGGACCGACATCTCAGCCCGCCTGCTGAAACTGCCCTGCTTCAGTCCACTGCACAAAGAGATGCTGGGCGGAGGTGTGTGTGTGTGTGTGTGTGTGTGTGTGTGTGTGTGTGTGTGTGTGTGTGTGTGTGTGTGTGTGTGAGAGATGCTGGGCGGAGGTGTGTGTGTGTGTGTGTGTGAGATGCTGGGCGGAGGTGTGTGTGTGTGAGATGCTGGGCGGAGGTGTGTGTGTGTGAGATGCTGGGCGGAGGTGTGTGTGTGAGATGCTGGGCGGAGGTGTGTGTGTGAGATGCTGGGCGGAGGTGTGTGTGTGAGATGCTGGGCAGAGGTGTGTGTGAGATGCTGGCCGGAGGTGTGTGAGAGATGCTGGGCGGAGGTGTGTGTGTGTGTGTGTGAGATGCTGGGCAGAGGTGTGTGTGTGAGATGCTGGGCAGAGGTGTGTGTGAGATGCTGGGCGTAGGTGTGTGTGAGATGCTGGCCGGAGGTGTGTGTGAGATGCTGGGCGGAGGTGTGTGTGAGATGCTGGGCGGAGGTGTGTGTGAGATGCTGGCCGGAGGTGTGTGTGAGATGCTGGCCGGAGGTGTGTGTGAGATGCTGGCCGAAGGTGTGTGTGAGATGCTGGCCGGAGGTGTGTGTGTGTGTGTGAGAGATGCTGGGAGGTGGTGTGTGTGAGATGCTGGGCGGAGGTGTGTGAGATGCTGGGCGGAGGTGTGTGTGATGTAGAAGCGGGCATCGATCTGACTCTGCAGAGGCTCTAGTCGCACTATTATTACCTCATAATGGGATAAAATCCAGGAGTCGTCGTTTTCTGAGCTTGGTTTTTATAAAAGCTGTTTTTGGTCTAACAGGGAAGTTTTGAGTTCTGAAACTTAAATGATTTTATAGTAAAATGACCTCTTACATGTCACAAGATCAAAGAAATATTGCTTCCTCAATTCATGACCACTTTATGCACATTTTAAGACTCACTTTCACACTTAAAGTCAGCATATCCAACTAATGCTGGTATTCCATTTAATTATAAATTCATACTCTAAGAAGCTGCTGCTGTTTGTGTTGTGAAGGTTTAGGGCAGGGGTCGGCAAGTAACTTTTTGGCTGCGGGCCAATATTTTTTAGATGGTGATGCCAGTAGATGGTGGGCCAGCTACACGGAGTCGGCCATGGTTACAAATCAAATACTCTTAATTAATGAACTCTCACCTCCCATTTCAATGTTGTGAATAATAAATGTGTAGCTTACAATATTTTGTATCATTCGTTCAATCATTTTTTCAAATTAAAACCAAAAATAAAAAAATGAAAAACGACTTGTTTTTCCATTATTTATTTCCTGAACTAAAATGAAAAAGCGAATAACGACGGATTTTCTGATTGTGTGCTCAGATCAAAATTAGAAAAAATTAATTACTGGATTAGACAAATTTTCATTTTGATTTTTAATTTAACACCTTAGTAGGCATATATAAATTAAATCATTTTACACAGATCAAGTACTATTGTGGGAACTGATTACAGTCATTTTAATAAAGGTGTGAATAGCAATCATGCCTCATTCGCTTACAGTCCGACTTTTGTTTAACTTTATTCCTTTTTTTTAATTATTTATTCGGGACACACACACACACACACTTAAGGTTTAAGGAGGTCTGCGCGGGACTGTTTTTTTTTTTCGTCCCGCTCCCACAAGGTTATTCACCAACCGCTTAAAATACACTCTGTGTTCACCCGCTTTATTTCCCCACCTGACGGGCCGCAAAATTTACATCTCGTTTCCAGAATCTCACATTCAAATGTCTCTGATGGAAAGAGAGAGATTAAGTAGCCTATAACAATTATAAATGCTATACAAAAATTGTGTTCGTGTCAATATAAAATATTACTTTAACATTGTACTGTCAGCAGAGAAAAAAAGTCAGAAAAAATCAATGAAATATAAATAACAAATTAAATAGGTAAGCCTATCACTCACATTTCTGCGGATGAAGTGCGGATACGCTGTCGAGGTGTCGGGAGTGAGCTATTGCCAGTCAGACCGCCCAAAGTATACACCAGCGTTCCGACCGCTACCGTCTTTATACTGTAATGCCGCGCACATGATTCCTTATGGCCGTTCCACACAGTATACGCCGCGCGGCTACGGTTTTCTCAAGTAGTGGAAGAGTTTTGTGCAGCATTTAGTGCAGATTTTTTTTTATCAGGTAACACAAATAAAAATAGGCTGATTTAAAAAAAAAAATCAAATAATAATAATTCCAAAATAATCCGGCGGGCCAGAAAATATTGCCTGTTGCCGACCCCTGGTTTAGTGCATGAATGTGTTGTTTTGTGTCTCACTGACCGCTGGTTGTGTGTCCTGTAGAGATCATCCCTCGCTCCATCCTCATGACCACGTTCGAGGGCAGTCACTATCTGCTGTGTGCCCTGGGAGACGGGGCGCTCTTCTACTTCGGCCTGGACATTCAGACAGGTTACACACACACACACACACACACACACACACACACACACACACACGTGTTCACTGCTAACAACCAGCGGCTAACTTTCCTAACACGTCTCCATGTTTTCACTGTCCCTAAACAGAGTTGTAGACCACTGTAACCTTGTATTGTAATATAGGATTACTGTGACACCAGAATTTTAGATACCAGTAGAAAATGCCCATTTTTTTATTTCAATACCACAGCAAAAACTGCTAAACTACCTAATATAAAAATGTTTCTTTTCCCGAGATCTAACCTTCACATGTGTTGTTTGTGCAGGTGTTTTGAGTGAGCGTAAGAAGGTGACACTCGGCACTCAGCCGACGGTTCTGCGCACGTTCCGCTCGCTCTCCACGTCTAACGTGTTCGCCTGCTCCGACAGACCCACCGTCATCTACTCCAGCAACCACAAGCTGGTGTTCTCCAACGTCAACCTGAAGGAGGTGAACTACATGTGCCCGCTGAACTCTGAGGGATACCCCGACAGGTACAGCGCCGACTCCTGTTCATTCTCAGATCCTGAGCTGCGTCTTGTAGGATCACATGTTTGTTCTCCTCCTGCTCTAGTTTGGCTCTGGCCAATAACAGCACTCTGACCATCGGCACCATCGACGAGATCCAGAAGCTGCACATCCGGACCGTGCCGCTCTACGAGTCGCCCAAGTGAGTGTGTGGAAACACATCAAATCAATGATTAATCGTTAAATCATTTATTTCATTAAGACTGATCATGACGTCATACAAATGGTTTGTGAATATTTAGTAAATTAATCAATATTACTTGTTGGCTACACTTTATTTCATGGTGTCATTGTTACAGAATAATTATACATTTAAGCACTGAGTAATATTAAATAACAAGTACTTCCTATAGGGTTAGTTGTGTTTCCTGTAGTGAGTAACGTTAGCTGTGAGGAGGACACTGTAAACTGGGGTTGCTCTGCTCAAGTACAAGTTCAGCACCAGTGATGGATGTGGTGTGTGTGTGTGTCTCATGATCATGCCTGTATTATGCTAATGTTCGTGTCGCTCGCAGGCGGATCTGTTATCAGGAAGTGTCTCAGTGTTTCGGAGTTTTGTCGAGTAGAGTAGAGATGCAGGACGCCAGTGGAACAACAGCAGCGGTGCGGCCCAGCGCCAGCACACAGGTGAGTGAGTGAGTGAGTGGGTGAGGGCAGCGAGTGGGTGAGGGCAGTGAGTGAGTGTGGGTGAGGGGAGTGAGTGTGGGTGAGGGCAGTGAGTGAGTGGGTGAGGACAGTGAGTGGGTGAGGACAGTGAGTGAGTGAGGGCGCAGTGTGGGTGAGGGCAGTGAGTGAGTGAGTGGGTGAGGGCACAGTGAGTGAGTGAGTGGGTGAGGGCACAGTGTGTGGGTGAGGGCAGTGAGTGGTTGAGGGCAGTGAGTGGGTGAGGACAGTGAGTGAGTGAGGGCGCAGTGAGTGAAGGAGGGCAGTGAGTGGGTGAGGGCAGTGAGTGGGTGAGGGCAGTGAGTGGGTGAGGGCAGTGAGTGGGCGAGGGCAGTGAGTGGGCGAGGGCAGTGGGTGAGGGCAGTGAGTGAAGGAGGGCAGTGGGTGAGTGAGGGCAGTGAGTGAAGGAGGGAAGTGAGTGGGTGAGTGAGGGCAGTGAGTGGGTGAGTGAGGGCAGTGAGTGGGTGAGTGAGGGCAGTGAGTGAAGGAGGGAAGTGAGTGGGTGAGTGAGGGCAGTGAGTGAAGTAGGGCAGTGGGTGAGTGAGGGCAGTGAGTGAAGGAGGGAAGTGAGTGGGTGAGTGAGGGCAGTGAGTGGGTGAGTGAGGGCAGTGAGTGAAGAGGGAAGTGAGTGAGGGAGAGAAGTCAGTGAGTGAGTGAGGGAAGTCAGTGAGTGAGTGAGGGAAGTCAGTGAGTGAGGGAGGGAAGTCAGTGAGTGAGGGAGGGAAGTCAGTAAGTGAGTGAGGTGAGTGAGGGAGGGAAGTGAGTGAGTGAGGGCAGTGAGGGAGGGAAGTCAGTGAGTGAGTAAGGGAGGGCAGTGAGTGGGCGAGGGCAGTGAGTGGGCGAGGGCAGTGAGTGGGCGAGGGCAGTGAGTGGGCGAGGGCAGTGAGTGGGCGAGGGCAGTGTGTGAGGGCAGGCAGTGAGTGAGGGCAGTGAGTGGATGAGTGAGGGAGGGCAGTGAGTGAGGGAGGTGAGTGAGGGAGGGCAGTGAGGGAGGGCAGTGAGGGAGGGCAGTGAGGGAGGGCAGTGAGTGAGGGCAGTGAGTGAAGGAGGGAAGTGAGTGAGGGCAGTGAGTGAAGGAGGGAAGTGAGTGGGTGAGTGAGGGCAGTGAGTGAAGGAGGGAAGTGAGTGAGGGCAGTGAGTGAAGGAGGGAAGTGAGTGGGTGAGTGAGGGCAGTGAGGGAGGGAAGTCAGTGAGGGCAGTGAGTGAGGGAGGGCAGTGAGTGAGGGAGGGCAGTGAGTGAGGGAGGGCAGTGAGTGAGGGAGGGCAGTGAGTGAGGGAGGGCAGGGAGTGAGGGAGGGCAGTGAGTGAGTGAGTGAGTGAGTGAGTGAGTGAGTGAGTGGGTGAGGGAGGGCAGTGAGTGAGGGAGGGCAGTGAGTGAAGGAGGGCAGTGAGTGAGTGAGTGAGTGGGTGAGGGAGGGCAGTGAGTGAGGGAGGGCAGTGAGTGAGTGAGGGCAGTGAGTGAGTGAGGGCAGTGAGTGAGTGAGGGCAGTGAGTGAGTGAGGGCAGTGAGTGAAGGAGGGCAGTGAGTGAAGGAGGGCAGTGAGTGAAGGAGGGCAGTGAGTGAAGGAGGGCAGTGAGTGAAGGAGGGAAGTGAGTGAAGGAGGGAAGTGAGTGAAGGAGGGAAGTGAGTGAAGGAGGGAAGTGAGTGAGTGAGTGGGTGAGGGAGGGCAGTGAGTGAGTGAGTGGGTGAGTGAGGGAGGGCAGTGAGTGAGTGGGTGAGAGCAGTGAGGGAGTGTGGGGGGGGAGGGAGGGCAGTGGGTGAGAGCAGTGAGGGAGGGAGGGAGGGCAGTGAGTGAGTGGGTGAGAGCAGTGAGGGGGGGAGGGAGGGAGGGCAGTGAGTGAGGGGGGGAGGGAGGGAGGGCTGTGAGTGAGTGGGTGAGAGCAGTGAGGGATGGCAGTGAGTGAGTGAGTGGGTGAGAGCAGTGAGGGAGTGAGGGGGGGAGGGAGGGAGGGCAGTGAGTGAGTGAGTGAGGGAGGGAGGGCAGTGAGTGAGTGAGTGAGGGAGGGAGGGAGGGCAGTGAGTGAGTGAGTGAGGGGGGAGGGAGGGAGGGAGGGCAGTGAGTGAGTGAGGGAGGGAGGGCAGTGAGTGAGTGAGTGAGGGAGGGAGGGCAGTGAGTGAGTGAGTGGGTGAGGGAGTGAGGGGGGGAGGGAGGGAGGGAGGGCAGTGAGTGAGTGAGTGGGTGAGAGCAGTGAGGGAGGGAGGGCAGTGAGTGAGGGAGGGAGGGCAGTGAGTGAGGGAGGGAGGGCAGTGAGTGGGTGAGAGCAGTGAGGGAGTGAGGGGGGAGGGAGGGAGGGCAGTGAGTGAGTGAGTGAGGGAGGGAGGGAGGGCAGTGAGTGAGTGAGTGAGGGAGGGAGGGCAGTGAGTGAGTGAGTGGGTGAGAGCAGTGAGGGCATTGAGTGCGGGAGGGCAGTGAGTGAGTGAGGGGGGGAGGGAGGGCAGTGAGTGAGTGAGTGAGGGAGGGAGGGCAGTGAGTGGGTGAGAGCAGTGAGGGCGAGTGCGGGAGGGCAGTGAGTGAGTGAGGGGGGGAGGGAGGGCAGTGAGTGAGTGAGTGAGGGAGGGAGGGCAGTGAGTGGGTGAGAGCAGTGAGGGAGGGAGGGGGGAGGGAGGGAGGGCAGTGAGTGGGTGAGAGCAGTGAGGGAGTGAGGGGGGAGGGAGGGAGGGCAGTGAATGAGTGAGTGAGTGAGGGAGGGAGGGAGGGCAGTGAGTGAGGGAGGGAGGGCAGTGAGTGAGTGAGTGAGTGAGTGGGTGAGAGCAGTGAGGGCATTGAGTGCGGGAGGGCAGTGAGTGAGTGAGGGGGGGAGGGAGGGCAGTGAGTGAGTGAGTGAGGGAGGGAGTGAGGGGGGAGGGAGGGAGGGAGGGCAGTGAGTGAGGGAGGGAGGGAGGGAGGGCAGTGAATGAGGGAGTGGGTGAGGGCAGTGAGTGAGTGAGTGGGTGAGAGCAGTGAGGGAGTGAGGGGGGAGGGCAGTGAGTGGGTGAGAGCAGTGAGGGAGTGAGGGGGGAGTGAGGGGGGAGGGCAGTGAGTGGGTGAGAGCAGTGAGGGAGTGAGGGGGGAGGGAGGGAGGGAGGGCAGTGAGTGAGTGAGTGGGTGAGAGCAGTGAGGGAGTGAGGGGGGAGGGCAGTGAGTGAGTGAGTGAGTGAGGGAGGGAGGGAGGGCAGTGAGTGAGTGAGTGGGTGAGAGCAGTGAGGGAGTGAGGGGGGGAGGGAGGGAGGGAGGGCAGTGAGTGAGTGAGTGGGTGAGAGCAGTGAGGGAGTGAGGGGGGAGGGCAGTGAGTGAGTGGGGGAGGGAGGGCAGTGAGTGGGTGAGAGCAGTGAGGGAGGGAGGGCATTGAGTGCGGGAGGGCAGTGAGTGAGTGAGGGGGGGAAGGAGGGCTGTGAGTGAGTGGGGGAGGGAGGGAGGGAGGGAGGGCAGTGAGTGAGTGGGGGAGGGAGGGAGGGAGGGAGGGCAGTGAGTGAGTGAGTGGGTGAGAGCAGTGAGGGAGGGAGGGCATTGAGTGCGGGAGGGCAGTGAGTGAGTGAGGGGGGGAAGGAGGGCTGTGAGTGAGTGAGTGATGCTCTTTGAAAGCAGAGGTGTGTCACAGATGCTCTGTGTGTGTGTGCGCAGGCTCTTTCCAGCAGTGTGAGCTCCAGTAAGCTGTTTCCCAGCAGCACGTCGCCTCACGAGACGTCGTTCGGGGAGGAGGTGGAGGTACACAGTCTGTTGGTGGTTGATCAGCACACGTTCGAGGGTAAGTGTGTGTGTCTGTGTGTGTGTGCGTGTGTGTGTGCGGTCTAACGTTCCTCTCCCGCAGTGCTGCACGCGCATCAGTTTCTGCAGAACGAGTATGCGCTCAGCATGGTCTCCTGTAAGCTGGGCCGGGATCTGGCCGTCTACTTCATCGTCGGCACAGCCATGGTGTATCCAGAAGAGGCGGAGCCTAAGCAGGGCCGCATCATCGTCTTCCACTACACCGACGGTAACGCTCATCAGAAACACCTTCATTATTCTCTACAGGGTTATTACATGTTTCTACAAATATTGTGTCTTTTTCAATTATGGATGTGAAGTTTTACCGTTTCATATTAATATTTAATATATTAAAATAGTCACAAAAAAAAGAAAAAAAAGAATTTCCATTCAAAAAGGAAATCATAGAAATGATGCATTCTAGGTCAGGGGTTTTCAAAGTGGGATCCGTGGGACACTGGGAAAAACTGTGTAAAATATAATTGAAATAAATAAACATACGAATAAATAAAATAAAAGTCAAAATAAGTAAATGAGTAAATACATCTAACAGTAATATTGTGAGAAGAAAAAAAATATCAAGGTTTCCGTGGGGTAGTGTTGTCAAAAGTACCGGTACCAAGTCGGTACTTACATTTTGAAAATGTGACGATACCAGCATTTCTGTAGTACAGAGTACCGCGTATATTCCGTACCCACTAATAGGCTGCTGCTTTCAGTCGCTTCCGTGTTTATCTAAGCGCAGGGCTCCAGACTAGCTTTTTTACTAGGAGCACTGTAGCCACGATATATATGTGTGTGTATGTGTATATATATATATATATATATATTAGGGCTGGGCAAGTTAACGCGTTATCGCGTTAACGCATTTATTAATTAATGCCGACAATTTTTTTTATCGCACGTTAACGCAGTTTTTTTTTTATTTTGAAAGTCGGTTGCTCACTGGCTCTGAATACACATAGGCCTACAGTCAAACCATGATCACAGGAGGGGTGGGATATATAACCCACCCAAACCAGCAGTGGAGAGGCTTTGGCAGGTTCTCAGGTGAACAGAAAGGGAGACAGCGCCCCGTGAGTGAATGACAGGCCCTCTATACAGTACCTATAAAACCTATAGATAACTATTTAGATTCTGGAAACTCACAAACAGCGAGCCGAGGATCAGTCTCTCTTCCAATGATTTGTGCTGCGCGTCTTGTACAAAAATAGACAATTGAACTTCGGCAACGGGCGGGCGCGTGCGTGAGGGGAGCATGACCGCAACAGTTTCACAGGAACGCACCCGCTTGACGCTGCACCATGTGCTCGACCACTTCACCCCACTCTGTTTAATGTAATCTTACGTGGGAAACCATGGCATGATCAAACCTAAGCTACTATCAGAGAAGGAACGTTGGTCGACTTATATCTGTAGTAGTGATCATGACCTCTGACTACATAGACTGTTTCTGCTGCTCCCTGATACAAGATACCTGTTGATACCTGTTCAGAAAAAAAACAAGAAGACTGGACTCGTTTTAACAAGCTAGATAAAAGGTAATGCCCTGGCAGTGGCAAATAGCTTTGTTTAAATATTTGATTTGATTACATTAATGTTTAGGTTGAGATTTACAAGAAATATTTTATTGATTCTGTGTAAAGGGAATACTGCTGGTATAAAAGCACCTTATTTGTTTAAAGTTTTTGCAAACCACATGTTATTGCACTTTTGTGTATATATCAGTACATTTAAATCAAAAGTGCGCAATACACTACTTTAGAATTCATTATTCAATTTTGCTCACAACAATGCGATTAATCGCAAGAAAATTATGCGATTAATCGCGATTAAAAAAATGTAACCGTTGTCCAGCACTAATATATATATATATATATATATATATATATATATATATATATATATATAGTGTCTGTGTATATTAAACCACAAAAAGACTATTTAAATTTTAACCCTGCATGTTCTGCTTGTCTCTGTGAGAATGAATGGTGCAGACGCACGGTTTCATTTACCTCACACACACTGAAGCAGACGTAACGCTCGCGCTGTTTTCAGTCTCTGCTGCCTCACGATATGTGGACACCTTCATCTCCAGAGCCTCTCTGAGACTCACTTCATGAGCATTTTACGGTTTCATTTGAGAAAAACTATCGTAGTGGGTCATTAAAAAGCATAAAAAGTAATTTAATGGATTTTGTGAAAATTAAGGCCAAGTTAAGGTTTCAAGTTCACATAAATTTAAAGTTTTATTTTTGAAGCCTAATAATTGTTTAAAAAAATGATAGCTTTCAATTACACTGTAATGTTGAATGGCTATAATTAATGGTTAAAATAGGGGGTTAAAATCATTTTTATCCCGACATCAATAGCTGTATTAGTACTAGTGAGACTGACCTTCATTCATAAAAAAGATGCCATTAAACAAGTTTTTGAAATATACTGTCTATGTTGTTTATACATTATTTTGGAGATTAATTGTGAAATTACATTATAAAATATATAATCTAGATATAAACCTACAAAAATGTAAGTGTCATGATTACAAAAGGGCAGGCCTAAAAAAATCATGAGTAATCGTAGAAAGAAATTGTGATTGAGTTATTTTTTTAAATCGATTGACAGCACAAATAAATATATATATATATATATATATATATCTGTGGTTAGTGTCATGTATGTCATTAAAAAGTTTTAAAAATTGCATTAAAAAGGCATTAAAATTTATTTGAATATACCTGCAGCAACCCTGTATATGTAGCTTAATAGAAACTAAATATTTTGACACTTATGATTTTTTTTTTTTTCACCATACAAGTAGGGTCTTTAAACAGCAACCTATAGAGCAGAAGAGGATCATAATAGACTGAAAACCCCTGATCTACAGCTTTTGTGTGTGTGTGAAATATGGCTGAACGATTATGGAAAATAATCTAATTGCGATTTTTTTTTTTTTAACCAATATTGCGATAGCGATTTAATATGCGATTACTTTTTAAGTTCTTTACCTTCTGTATTAGTCGACAAAGACAAGCAATAAATCATATAATACAGTAGGGATGGGAATCTTAAGGCAGCTCATTATCCGATCTACTTTTTTTCTTATTAATTAATCTTAATAACACTTAAAATATGTATTTACTTACATGTGTAAATATACATACTTTAAAATATATATATATATATATATATATATATATATATATATATATATATATATATATAAATACATTTAATTAAACCAATTACATGTTAAGAATTTTAAATAGGCTATCAACTAATATAGCTTCAAAATATAAAAGCTAGTAAATAAAGAGGAACAAAAAAAACATTACAAGCAATAAACAAAGAGCGCTTTCAGTATTTAAAAGTAGGCTGTCTGAACGTTTTCCATTCAAGAGCTGGAGTGATTTCCCCCTCAGTTTAGATACGATAAGCGGCATTCACACTAATGCACAGATCTCTTTTGAAATTGTAAATGTGGTTTGTCTTGTTGGGTTAAGATATAACTGACCGTGTTTACATTAATTTCGCGTTATAAAAGCATTTTGAGATGCAAGTACATTTAACCAATGAGTCGCTCACAGCCGCTTGCACGAACGCTCTTCACACAGCGCGCGTAAGTATTTTAAAATGAAAGCAGCTTTCTCAATGATTTTCATATTTTTAATATATAAGCCAACTGCATTCCAAAATACATAAGTAATGCCTTTGTGGAGCATTTGTAAGGAAAATTCCGGCGGCCAAGACCGCGCACTGCAAGAGTAACATCAAAGCGGCGAAACCTGAGCAATGAAGCCTCGACTGTCCTTGTAATTCGCTTAAAACCCGAACTTTATGAAAGATTCTTTTTCGGAAGGTTCGAGCGGTGTCGTGTGTATGTTGTGTGTGTGTGTGTGTGTGTGTGTGAGAGAGAGAAATTAGAAGCAAGCAGAATACGGTTGTTTCTAAAGCACGCGTAGCGTCATCACGCATCTGTGTTTAAAAACTAAGCTCAGACTCGATTCTAAAATTCTCCGAATCGATCCAGAATTGTTGGAGAGAGAATAAATAACACAATATCACATACATTAAAAATAAACTGTTCTTTCCTGTATGCCAGACCTATGCGTAGCGTGCCAGGTTGATTCTTGATCTGCAGACTGCTTTTCTCTCGCGTGTCACATGACCAGTGTAATCGCAGCTTTTGCCGTTACAAAAACGTGTTTCATCATATCGCGATATTACGGCAAATGCAATTAATCGTTCAGCCCTAGTGTGAAATCATATGTGCTGTTTTCTCTGTACTCTCAGGTAAACTGCAGACGGTGGCAGAGAAGGAGGTGAAAGGTGCCGTGTACTCGATGGTGGAGTTTAACGGAAAACTGCTGGCCAGCATCAACAGCACCGTGAGTTCGGCCCAATCACACTCTTCAGCGCATCTCTTTCTCGCCGCTAACGCGAGTCTCTGCCGCTAACGCAAGTCTCTGCCGCTGACGCTGATGCGTGTCTTCGCCGTTAACGCTAACGTGTGTCCTCCGCTAACGTGTGTCTGCGCAGGTGCGTTTGTACGAGTGGACGGCAGAGAAGGAGCTGCGGACGGAGTGTAACCACTATAATAACATCATGGCTCTGTATCTGAAGACGAAGGGTGACTTCATCCTGGTGGGGGACCTGATGCGCTCGGTGCTCCTGCTAGCATACAAGTCCATGGAGGGCAGCTTTGAGGAGGTGACTGCTGATGCACTGCATTCTGGGGGTTCTCCTGTGGTTATAGTCGGAAGGACTATATGAGTAAGCATTTCCTCTCGCTTTTGTCTTTTCATTAGATTGCCCGTGATTTCAATCCAAACTGGATGAGTGCTGTCGAAATCCTGGATGATGACAACTTCCTCGGAGCCGAGAATGCGTTCAACCTGTTCGTCTGCCAGAAGGATAGGTAACGGATCGAGCGCATCACACGGAATGATCGATGTGACTGACGGGCGTCTGAAGGAGCGCTCACATTTACACCGGCTCAGAGAATATCCAGTCATTTCAATAGCAATTTCGCGCGAGGACGAAAGATTTGACTTCAGTTCAGCTCGTATTCTCCGCATTGACCAACAGAACCGGTAACCCGACCCGAGCTTCAAGCTGCCTTTCCACTGGACACATGATTGTTGCATATAGCCCCCTAGTGGCAGGCGCACACAACTTTGAAATTGGTTGTGAAGCAACCGTTACCCTCGGCTATTCACCATGGTCAAATGAATGTAATGCGTGTGAATGTATCCACACAAAATAAATTACCCTCAAAACATCTAAAATAAAAACAAAGTACATTTTATAAAGCTAATCAACATAAATATTGATTTAATAATTATAAAATTTCTGCCATAATTATAATAACTGCCATTTTACAGAAATAACGTTTAAGTGTCAATTTTGGTAATTCTAGCTTCTTACTCATAGTTTTGATTAGATTACATCACATATGGTCTAGCCGCAGAAGTTCAAATATTTCAACGCATACGAAGCTCAACTCAGATCTGAAATTTCAGCATATGCGTATGATCGTAACTCCACGCAGCTCCAGTGGTAGGCTACTCTCCACTGGAAATGAGTGTGTCGTGTGCAGTGGAATACGGCTTCATGCGTCGCTGCACGACTGACAGCAGAGAGTGTGAGGAACCGAGTGCGAGGAACCATGTGTATGAGCGAGTGCGAGGAACCGTGTGTATGAGCGAGTGCGAGGAACCGTGTGTATGTGTGAGTGCGAGGAACCGCGAGTGCGAGGAACCGTGTGTATGAGCGAGTGCGAGGAACCGTGTGTATGTGCGAGTGCGGGGAACAGTGTGTATGTGTGAGTGCGAGGAACCGCGAGTGCGAGGAACCGTGTATGAGCGAGTGCGAGGAACCGTGTGTATGAGCGAGTGCGAGGAACCGTGTGTATGTGTGAGTGCGAGGAACCGCGAGTGCGAGGAACCGTGTGTATGAGCGAGTGCGAGGAACCGTGTGTATGTGTGAGTGCGAGGAACCGCGAGTGCGAGGAACCGTGTATGAGCGAGTGCGAGGAACCGTGTGTATGAGCGTGTGCGAGGAACCGTGTGTATGAGCGTGTGCGAGGAACCGTGTGTATGAGCGTGTGCGAGGAACCGTGTTTATGAGCGAGTGCGAGGAACCGTGTGTATGAGCGAGTGCGAGGAACCGTGTGTATGAGCGAGTGCGAGGAACCGCGTGCGAGGAACCGCATGCGAGGAACCGTGTGTATGAGCGAGTGCGAGGAAGCGCGTGCGAGGAACCATGTGTATGAGCGAGTACGAGGAACCACACGCGAGGAAGCGTGTGTGAGGAACCGTGTTTATGAGCGAGTGCGAGGAACCGTGTGTATGAGCGAGTGCGAGGAACCGTGTGTATGAGCGAGTGCGAGGAACCGCGTGCGAGGAACCGCATGCGAGGAACCGTGTGTATGAGCGAGTGCGAGGAAGCGCGTGCGAGGAACCATGTGTATGAGCGAGTACGAGGAACCGCGTGCAAGGAACCGTGTGTAAGAGCGAGTGCGAGGAACCGTGTGTATGAGCGAGTGTGAGGAACCGCGTGTATGAGCGAGTGTGAGGAACTGTTTGTGTGAGCGGGTGTATGTGAGCGAGTGTGAAGGACCGTGTGTGTGAGCGAGTGTGAGGAACAGTGTGTATGAGCGAGTGTGAGGAACAGTGTGTATGAGCGAGTGTGAGGAACCGTAAGTATGTGTGTCCTGTGAGGAACCGTGTGTGTGTCCTGTGAGGAATCGTAAGTGTGTGTGTCCTGTGAGGAACCGTAAGTGTGTGTGTGTCCTGTGAGGAACCGTAAGTGTGTGTGTGTCCTGTGAGGAACCGTAAGTGTGTGTGTGTCCTGTGAGGAACCGTAAGTGAGTATGTGTGTGTGTCCTGTGAGTGAGTGAGTGTGTGTGTCCTGTGAGTGAGTGAGTGAGTGTGTGTGTGTGTGTGTCCCCTGTGAGGAACCGTAAGTGTGTGTGTGTATGTCCTGTGAGGAACCGTAAGTGTGTGTGTGCGTGTTCTGTGAGAAACCTTAAGTGAGTAAGTGTGTGTGTGTTCAGTGCGGCGACCACAGATGAGGAGCGGCAGCATCTGCAGGAAGTAGGTCTGTTCCACCTGGGCGAGTTTGTTAACGTGTTTTCACACGGTTCGCTGGTCCTGCAGAACCTGGGCGAGAGCTCCACTCCCACACAGGGGTCCGTGCTGTTCGGCACCGTCAATGGCATGATCGGTGAGCTTCTCACACACACACACACACGCGTGACGTCATCAGGTTAGGGTTAGGCCGCATGTAGCTGTGAGTTTCTGCTGCGCGATATACAGTTATCCTTGTCGTTATCTATATTCCAGTACCATGATGTTGGTCGTGTGTGAATGTGAGTTTTGAAGATGTTTCTCTTTGTTTGAGGTTTGGTGACGTCTCTGTCGGAGGGCTGGTATAGTTTACTGCTGGATCTACAGAACCGACTCAACAAGGTCATCAAGAGTGTCGGCAAGATTGAGCACAGCTTATATCCTTTAACACACAATCTCTTAGAGACGCGTGCTGCGTTGTGACCGAGAGTGTGTGTGAGTGCATGCGTGTGAGAGAGAGAGAGAGAGAGAGAGAGTGTGTGTGTGTGTGTGTGATCGAGAGAGTGTGTGTGATCGAGAGAGTGTGTATGTGAGTGCATGCATGTGAGAGAGAGAGATAGTGTGTGTGTGTGTGTGTGATCGAGAGTGTGTGATCGTGAGAGTGTGAGTGCGTGTGTGTGAGCGAGAGTGTGTGAGTGAAAGCGTGTGTGAGAGAGTGTGAGTGCGTTTGTGAGTGCATGCGTAGGTGAGGGAGTGAGTGCATGCGTGTGTGAGTGCATGCGTGCGTGTGTGAGAGCGTGTGTGAGTGCATGCGTGTGTGAGAGAGAGAGAGAGACAGTGTGTGAGTGCGTGTGTGTATGCGTGTGTGTGTGTGTGTGTGTGTGTGTGTGTGTGTGTGCGTGCGTGCGTGCGTGAGTGAGTGCATGCGTGTGTTTGAGAGAGAAAGAGTGAGTGTGATCGAGAGAGTGTGAGTGCATGCGCGTGTGTGAGTGCATGCGCGTGTGTGAGTGCATGCGCGTGTGTGAGTGCATGCTTGTGAGTGCATGCGTGTGTGAGAGAGACAGTGTGTTTATGCGTGGGTGTGAGTGCATGCGTGTGTGAGACAGTGTGTGCGTACGTGTGTGTGTGTGTGAGTGCATGCGTGTGAGTGCGCGAGTGTGAGTGCATGCATGTGTGTGTGTGTGTGTGTGTGTGTGAGCGAGAGAGTGTGTGTGAGTGCATGCGTGTGTGAGAGTGTGAGTGAATGTGTGTATGTGAGAGAGTGTGTGATTGCATGCGTGTGTGAGCGAGAGAGTTTGTGTGTGTGTGAGCGAGAGTGTGATTGCATGCGTGTGTGTGTGTGTGTGAGCGAGAGAGAGAGAAAGAGACTGTGTGTGTGAGCGAGAGAGAGAGTGTGATTGCATGCGTGTGAGAGCGAGTGTGTGTGAGTGCATGTGTGTATGTGAGAGAGAGTGTTTGTGAGCGGAAGAGTGTGTGTGAGTGCATGCGTGTGAGTGCGCGTGTGAGAGTGCATGCATGTGTGTGTGAGCGAGCGAGAGAGTGTGTGTGAGTGCATGCGTGTGTGAGAGTGTGAGTGAATGTGTGTATGTGAGAGTGTGATTGCATGCGTGTGTGAGCGAGAGAGTTTGTGTGTGTGTGTGTGAGCGAGAGTGTCATTGCATGAGTGTGTGTGTGAGAGAGAGAGAAAGAGACTGTGTGTGTGTGTGTGAGCGAGAGAGAGAATGTGATTGCATGCGTGTGTGTGAGCGAGTGTGTGTGAGTGCATGTGTGTGTGTGTGTGTGAGAGAGAGAGAGAGAGAGAGAAAGAGACTTTGTGTGTGTTTGCTGAATTGACACTTGAACTGTGTGTTTGACCTGTTGATGTCCTTGACTATCGCCACCTGGAGGTCGTTCCACACCGAGCGCAAGACAGAGCAGGCCACAGGCTTCATCGACGGGGACCTGATTGAGAGCTTCCTGGATCTGGGCCGGGCCAAGATGCAGGAGGTGGTCAGCACTCTTCAGGTGAGTGTCACTGTCCGTGCTTACAGCGTTCACGGCCACACTGATGACATCATCGCTGCCCCCTTCCGATGAGTGTGTGAGCTTGTCATGGACCGCGAGCGCTATTCACCCGTCAGTTATGAATCTACAGCGCCGTGAAGAAAGAAAGATGTTTATTAGCTGTCAGTTTGGATTAAATGTAACGACAGACAAAAGATCCATAAATAACAGACATCAGATGTTCAGCACACCTTCCTGTAACGAGAGAGCGCTGCAGACGACATCACCCAGGCCTCGAGTCCGCTGTGCTCATCAGGAAGGGTTCAGGAGCACAGAGCACACATCTGTCTGTCTCTACGATTTCTTGCTGGAAGTTTAGTCTAAAGTTGAAGAACTTGGGCAGAAACATTGACCGCCGTTTTCAGACGCCATTTTCTTTCTTCAGCTCAGCTTTCACGGGATCACACGCACAGAATTGTGAGATTTTATAAGCAGCATATGGTGCGTTAAAGTCATGGTGGAAAGATCATATGAGTTGAATGCACAGGAAAGTTGTAATTACGAATAAGAAACTGAACTTTGAGCTTCAGGTTCCTGTGAGAAAACACTAATGATGTGATTCAAACGATGCTTTTATCCAAACAGTGTTTTTCTGCATGCTTTAGTGCACATTATCTGTATTATATGCTTTACACAAGTATGCATTTTATGTGTGTGTGTGTGTGTGTGTGTGTGTGTGTGTGTGTGTGTGTGTGTGTGTGTGTGTGTGTGTGTGTGTGTGTGTGTGTGTGTGTGTGTGTGTGTGTGTGTGTGTGTGTGTGTGTGATGTAGATCGACGACGGCAGTGGAATGAAGCGGGAAGCCACGGTGGACGAGGTGATCAAGATTGTGGAGGAACTGACGCGGATCCACTAGCCAATCACAGCGTCTCAGACCTGTACATAGCTATACATAAATCCGAGGGTGTGTGTGTGTGTGTGTGCTTCACTCCTGTAGAATGAATTGAGTCCCTCACAGCCTCATGTTCTCGCAGCGTTCGTCCTGTGAGCATCGAAGAAGCATCACTGTCCAATACTGATCTGCTATAGTTTAGTGAAGCGTTCACCATTGTGATGTTTCTGTCCGTTCATTTATTTTAATAAAGTTTCCTTCAGTACTTTGGGCCTGTTGCGTTCATTGTGTGTGTGTGTGTGTGTTTAATAAAAGCTCAGCTCATTACAAATAAAAATGAGTTCAGTCGTAATATTATATGGTCTTTCTCTGCTGAATGACGTAATGCTGATAATGTGCAGTAAATGTAGACTCAGAGCCTGACTACATTAACCTGCAGATTACATGGCTACTTCATAAATAAATAAATTACATGAAATATTGATTTGAGTGTGCATGATTTTATTATGAGCAGAAAGAGAGCATGTGTTATACAAGACGCATGAAACTTGACCAGTGATGTAGTAAATCAAAAGTTTAGCATTATTAGACTCTGACACTGGCCAATCACAATCTGTCTTCATGCATGTCATATAATAATGGATGCATGTATTTAATAATGGATGCATGTCATATAATAATGGATGCATGTATATAATAATTGATGCATGTAATATAATAATGAATGCATGCCATACAATAATGGATGCATGTCATACAATAATGGATGCATGTATATAATAATAAATACATGCAATTTAATAGATGATTGAGGTTGCACCAGCTGTGCGAAAGTATGTTAGTTTTGACGTATATGGACACTAAGATACAACTTATGCACTACTAAATATTGTTGCGTTGAACGGTGCAACTTGCACCATTAAACTTAGTTGAAGAGTAACTCTGTATAAAGTAAGGCGTGCACCTGAGGCCCGCGGTGACGGATTGATTGACAGCTGCTGTCAGACTCGCTAAAATGGAGAGAGACTGGAGTGACGTAGCTTTGCAGCAGAGCGGTCAGGGGTGTCATGCAAGCCAAAATTTTGGGGGTGCACAATCTGAGACGTTGCAGTGGTTTTCTGACGGGTTATATGGATCATGTTAGGAGGGGTCAGGCGGTTTCTACCCCTGAAATTTTTTTTAATTCTGGCTGCAGTTTTTATGTTATGATTTTAAATTGGTATGTGACCTAAGAACGGTCTTACATTAAAGGTACATAAAGGTGCTGAGGTCTGACTTTGTGGTGCTCTAAAATTAAGTTATTTTAGTATTAATATGTGATGAAGAGAAACATCAAGTCGATGCCTTGATAACGTTAGGTTGGATTTTGTAGTTAGCCTACAACAAATTTAACACCCTCATTTCTATGAAACTGAAAATAATTGAACCAGCTGGAGACTTTGACATAAGACAAAACAGAACAGATGTTTCAAAACCGATCAGATAACGTCACTATGGCTTACTGGCTTTGAATGGCAGGCAGTAACGTTAGCCAACTAGTTTACGGTTAGACTAGGCTAGCTATCGATAACGTTACACTGACACGACTTAGGTTAATGCTCTGAATTTGCAGCTAATATCAAATCCATAACTTTTTGATCAAGTTAAAATTTCCAGGTCAACCACAAATAATCCCACTACCTTTTAATGTCACAGGGCGGGAGTGGGGAGGAACCACGACCCGTAGCAACTACCACTCTGAGGAGCTACACCAAGAACAACACGAGGCTGGACACAAGGTAAAGTAAGTAATTTGTCTTTATTAAATATTAAAACAGGTTTAAAAGGACATCCGCCTGGACGGCTAAACTCGTTCCACTCCTCAGACGGCAGCGGGACTCAGGAGTTCAGGCAAAGGGACCTTCGGGGGGGGGGGGGGGGGGGGGTGGCTCAGAGTGAATAAGTAACAGGCTTCTTTTGTTTCCTTAGGATCACGGTGGAGCTCAAGACGGCTACAAGGATCTCCAGGAGAACAACTCCATACAACGTGAGGGCTGGCGTTCTCTACTCCTTCCAGACGGCAGTGGAACTCAGGAGCTCAGGCAAAAAGGACCTTCAGGTGAGTGGCTCAGAGTGAATAAGTAACAGGCTACTTTTGTTTCCTGTGACACAGCAATAGAGCTGGAATACCTGTGATAGAGGAGCTTTGGAACTCTTAAGGAACTCAGGAAGTAGCGGTCTTCGAGGTCGATGAATCCTCGGCAGCGTGAGTGACTGGCTTTCTCGGTTCCTTTAACGCAGCAATAGAGCTGAAGTACCTGGAGTAGAGGAGCTTTGGAACTCGTAAGGAACTCAGGAAGTAGCGGTCTTCGAGGTCGGTGAATCCTGGGCAGCGTGAGTGACTGGCCTTCTCGGTTCCTGTAACGCAGCAATAGAGCTGAATTACCTGAAGTAGAGGAGCTTTGGAACTCGTAAGGAACTCAGGAAGCAGCGGTCTTCGAGGTCGGTGAATCCTGGGCAGCGTGAGTGACTGGCCTTCTCGGTTCCTGTAACGCAGCAATAGGGCTGAAGTACCTGCAGCAGAGGAGCTTTGGAACTCGTAAGGACCTCAGGAAGTAGCGGTCTTCGAGGTCGGTGAATCCTGGGCAGCGTGAGTGACTGGCCTTCTCGGTTCCTGTAACGCAGCAATAGAGCTGAAGTACCTGAAGTAGAGGAGCTTTGGAACTCGTAAGGAACTCAGGAAGCAGCGGTCTTCGAGGTCGGTGAATCCTGGGCAGCGTGAGTGACTGGCCTTCTCGGTTCCTGTAACTCAGCAATAGGGCTGAAGTACCTGCAGCAGAGGAGCTTTGGAACTCGTAAGGAACTCAGGAAGTAGCGGTCTTCGAGGTCGGTGAATCCTGGGCAGCGTGAGTGACTGGCCTTCTCGGTTCCTGTAACGCAGCAATAGAGCTGAAGTACCTGGAGTAGAGGAGCTTTGGAACTCGTAAGGAACTCAGGAAGTAGCGGTCTTCGAGGTCGGTGAATCCTGGGCAGCGTGAGTGACTGGCCTTCTCGGTTCCTGTAACGCAGCAATAGAGCTGAAGTACCTGCAGTAGAGGAGCTTTGGAACTCGTAAGGAACTCAGGAAGTAGCGGTCTTTGAGGTCGGTGAATCCTGGGCAGCGTGAGTGACTGGCCTTCTCGGTTCCTGTAACGCAGCAATAGGGCTGAAGTACCTGCGGCAGAGGAGCTTTGGAACTTGTAAGGAACTCAGGAAGTAGCGGTCTTCGAGGTCGGTGAATCCTGGACAGCGTGAGTGACTGGCCTTCTCGGTTCCTGTAACGCAGCAGTAGGGCTGAAGTACCTGCAGCAGAGGAGCTTTGGAACTCGTAAGGACCTCAGGAAGTAGCGGTCTTCGAGGTCGGTGAATCCTGGGCAGCGTGAGTGACTGGCCTTCTCGGTTCCTGTAACGCAGCAATAGAGCTGAAGTACCTGCAGCAGAGGAGCTTTGGAACTCGTTAGGAACTCAGGAAGTAGCGGTCTTCAAGGTCGGTGAATCCTGGGCAGCGTGAGTGACTAGCCTTCTCGGTTCCTCAGGATGAGAGTCAATCGGCACCTGCACACATCTACACAGCTGGGCTACAAGCTTCCCCACCCCACACGGGCTGGGTGATCCCAGGGAAAATTGGAGTGAATGGAATGGTTAAATCTTCTTCACACTTGTGTATACAGCAATCCCTCCACAATTCACACGTGCACACTTCAACTTGTAAGCACTGCAATTCCACAAATACCTCACAGTGGGTTTAAGCCTTCACTCCATTCAACCCGGATCATTCAGACTGCTGCTCAGGTTCCAACCGGAGGGGGGGAGGAGAAAATGCAATGATAAGGCGACTGCACAGAGGGGTTATTCAGGAACACAAACGGGCCTTCTCATCACCAGCTTCAACCTCACGAAACAGAACAGCAAGCATGGACAGATCTCCTAATAGGTCACAATGCCTCCATAAACTCAATCACAATGTTAGTACAGAAAGCTGGAATTGGGTACTTAACTCTTCACAAAAGACGATCTTCACAATGCCTCCATCAACTCAATCACGATGTTTGTACAGCAAGCTAGAATTGGGTACTTAACTCTTCATAAATGACGATCTTCATAATGCATTCATCAACTCAACCACGATGTTTGTACAACAAGCTGGAATTGGGCACTTAACTCTTCATAAAAGACGATCTTCACAATGCCTTCATCAACTCAATCACAATGTTTGTACAGCAAGCTAGAATTGGGTACTTAACTCTTCATAAATGGTGATCTTCACACTCACGGGGACAATCTTCTCCCTCGCCCATCTGCTCACTTTTAGCCAGTCCTTCACTCTCCGTACCTCGCCGTTTTCTTTTTTTGTTTTGTTTTCTTTCTTCCTTCAACTGCTCCTTTTATATCCTCTCCAAACATACACTCTCGTTCGTCACCGTAATCAACTCATTTCATTCAGCTGTAAATAATTTCTCTGTGTTTTCCCGTTAGGTCGGCCATGACGGTAAACCGGAACCGGCCTGGTGTTACGCCGGAAGTGCTCCCCCCGAGGGGGACTATGCACCGAATTTTAGTTCCGGCTTAGTCACCCGGTGACATCCTCCCCCACCATTCCGTTCTAGTCCCTAGAACAGGACTCTGCTACCCACTCCCCATATCTCTCTGGGGGCACTCCTCGCGTTTCTCTTTGTGACCGCCTAGGCGGGGAGACCGGCTCTGCTCCCCTGGCCTCGAAGTCTGGGCCCCTTGGTAACACCGCCCAGCCTACCAGGGGTGATTCCTGCGCCATCGTTATTGTGGGGGCTGCGGCCAAAAGCCTCGGGTAATTTGGACACGGGCGAAGCAAGTTCCGGTGCAGCACCCTTTCCGGCCCCGATCTTCCTTCGGGTCGAATGATATAAACTGGCTGGTTCGGACCCTGTTGTCTCTCCACCACATAAGGCGTAGCTTCCCACCTATCGCTGAGCTTACCCTTGCCCTGCCGCCGATTATCTCGCACCAACACCCGCTCTCCCGGTAGCAAGGGGGCCTCTCGTGCGGTACGATCGTATATCCGTTTGTTCTTGGTAGCTGCCCTACCAATGTGATCAGCTACCCGTTTGTAGGCCGCATGGAGTTACCGATGATGTCGATGTGCCCATTCGGTACGGGTTGAAGGTTCTTCAGCTGCCATCGTCCCCAGGAGTAGATCGGTGGGCAACCGTATATGCCTCCCAAACATCAAATAAGCTGGGGCATACCCCGTGGTGCTGTGGACACTGTTGTTATAGGCCTGTACCAAAGCCGGAAGGCTATCTGTCCACCGGCTTTGTTGGTCCACATCTAACGTCCCCAGAAGCCCCAACAAGGTTTGATTGAACCGTTCGCATCCCCCATTCCCTTGTGGGTGGTATGGAGTGGTGCAAGTCTTCTCGCACCTATAGATTCGGCACAGCTCCTGAATCACTCGAGACTCAAAGTTGGGTCCTTGATCGGAATGCAGGGTCTCGGGGCACCCGAATGGCTGGAACACTGCCCTCCAGAGGGCATTCACCGTGGTGGTTGCTGTCTGATCCGGAGTCGGAATTGCCCATGCATATTTGGTAAATAGATCAGTCACCACTAAAATGTTCTGGCAGAGGTCAGCGGGTCGACTCAACGTCAGTAAGTCCATGGAAATCATATGTAAGGGGGCCCTAGGCTGTACTGGGACCAACGGGGCTTTAGTTTCACTTCTAGCTTTGAACAACATACACCGGGCACATTCCTGGACGTACAGGCCCACAGCTGCATCCATCCCCAACCAATAGAAATGCCTCCGCACCAAGGCCACAGTCCTCTCCTTCCCTTGATGTCCTAACTGAGCGTGATACGCCCGTAGCAAGTGCTGCACTTGACTTTCTGGCACCACCACCTGGCACACTGTCTCATTAGTTTTAGAATCCTGGATGTTACGGCAGACTACTCCGTCTCTCAAACAAAGCCGGTCCCATTGTCCCAAGAGCTTGCCCACAGTCCGTGTCTGGCCATACCGTTCTGCCGCTCCAGGGGGTTCTCCCTGTTCCAAGTAAGTTTGTATGGCCACCAGCCCCTCGTCTTCTCCCTGTAGTCTCCTCCAACGCTGCGGATCCCATCCCCAGCTTGCCGGGACTTCTTCCTGTTGCGCCCCAGGCACCTCAACTATTCCAACCATTAGCTCCTCATCTACAGGTGGTACGGGTGGACGACCATTGCTGCTGCCCACAGGTAGTCGAGACAAGGCATCTGCATTGGTGTGTTCCCGCCCTGGCCGATACTGGAGCTGGTAGTCGAAATTAGCGAGTTGTGCCACCCACCGTTGTTCGACCGCCCCCAGTTTAGCCGTTCGCAAGTGAACCAACGGGCTCTTATCGGTAACCACCAGTACTTTGGCTCCCCATAGATAATCTTTACATTTTTCACACAGAGCCCACTTCATATCCAACAGCTCGATCTTGAAGGAGCTATAGGTGGCATCATTTCGCTCTGTGGGGTGAAGGCTTCGGCTCGCATAAGCGATGACCCGCTCCACTCCTTGCTGTTTCTGAGCCATCACCGCTCCTTGCCCAATGTTACTGGCGTCGGTATACAGGATGAAGGGTTGTGCAAGTCTGCATATGCCAGAATTGGGCCCTGTAGAAACTCCCGCTTCAGTTTCTGAAAAGCCTCCGCGCACGCCGGGTCCCAGGCGACCGAGGGGGATCCACGGCCCCGCGAGCGACCCTAGCCGGCCAGCAGTTGGTTTAGCGGCTTAGCGATCCTGAAGAAGTCCTTAATGAACCGCCTGTAGTACCCATCAAAACCCAGGAACGACCTCACTTGCCGTACCGTCCTCGGGGGAGCCCAGTCTTGGACAACCGACACCTTGTCTGGGTCTACTGCGACTCTTGTAGCCCCAACACAATGGCCCAGGAATTTAACCTCTTTCCAGAGGAGTTGGCATTTACCAGCCCATATCTCTCCATTGCCTGAAACACTTGCTCAAGATGTAATAAATGGGACGCAAAGTCCGGCGAGTAGATGATTACATCGTCCAAGTATACCAAGGTGGTGTCCACCAGCTGCCCACCCAGACACCGCTGCATGAGCCGTTGGAAGGTGGCGGGGGCATTGCAAAGGCCGAAGCGCATCCGGTCCCATTCGAATGGGCCAAAAGGTGTAGTAAAGGCGGTCTTCTCCCAGTCCCTCTCCTCGACCTGTACCGGCCAGTATCCGCTGGCGAGATCGAGGGTAGAGTATCAGGCAGCATGTGTCAGGCTGGTGAGGGAGTCTTCGATCCTAGGCAAGGGAAACACGTCTTTCTTGGTGACCTGATTCAACCTCCGATAGTCCACGCAGAACCTCCAGGCACCGGTCTTTTTGCGCACCAGGATGATCGGGGTCGCCCACGGGCTACTGCTCTCCCGAATGATCCCTTGCTCTAGCATTCCTCTCAGCAGGGTGCGTATTTCGGAATACAGGGTCGGAGGGACCGGCCGGTACCGCTCCCGACTGGGTGCTGCATCTACCGTGGGAATGGAATGTTTCACCACATTTGTACAACCATGGTCCTCCTCATGAGAGGAGAATACGTGTTTTCATCTGGCCAACATACTCTGAAGCTGACAGACTTGGCTCTCCTCCAGGCCTTCTCCTTGCAAAGACTCTTCCTGCAGATGGACCGGCAGGTCTCCACCGGAGCCGTCGGCCCGGGATGGTTCGTGCGTCAGGGCCACCTCCACCACTGTCGAGCTCACCTGGCAAAAGCTGACCTCTCGGCCCTCTCTCACTTGATGGGGTCCCACCTGGGTCACCCGGGCTAAACGTTGATGCCGGTAGAGATGGACGGGGTAGGGGTTCCTGTTCCGCACTCGCACCGCCACTCGTCCACGACGGGCCACAGCCAATTCTTGTGCCACTTCCACTCGCTGACTATCCCAATGGGGCTCAACAAGGACCCAATCGTCTGGGCCATAAGCCCGAGCAAGCAACCGAGCCAAGAGAACGGCCTCACTCTGTGCCGGGACAGAAAGGGCATAGCGACAGGCCACCCGGCCGGTATCTTCCCGATCTTTTTGGGAACTGGCTATCTGTGTTCGTCGACAATCAGCCACAATGCGTCTCCACTCCCTCCTCTCGGCAATCGGGGCAGTTCGAATAGGCCCCATCTGAAACAACTCTTCCCAACAATCCGTAATCACGTTCATTCCTAGCAAGGCCCGGTGTGCCCCTAAACAAGAGTCCCGAACGATAACGACCCCCTTCTGCAGTATGGTTGTCCCGTGGATCTCGAAGTCTGTAACTCGGTATCCGATGTATGGGATCTCTTGTCCATTAGCCACTCGCAGAACGAGCCACGGGGCTTCTGCCTCAGGTAAGCACCGAACACCAGACAGTTCTTTGGCCAAACTCTCCGAGAACAAGGTCACCTGGGACCCCATGTCCACCAGGCACCGCACCATGGTGTCGTTCACTCGGATCTCAACCAGCGGACACTGCCCGACCAAGCTGTCTCTTGGGGCTGGGTCTAGGGGAGGGTCAATAAAGGGGGTCCCGACCACTTGACCCACAGTGGCCGGTCGTTCTAAAAACCCCCTTGCGAATTTCGCCGTCACTGCATTGACGGATGTAATGACCAGGTTCTCCACACCCATTGCAGATCGGGCGTCCCTGTTCATCCCACTGGTACTTAGGGCCGCTGGTCAAACCTGGGCGCCTGCCTGGGCCTTGTCCTCCGTCTGACCATGAACGTTCTCGGGCCAGAGTTGAGGAATCAGGCCGCCCACGAAGGAGTTCCTCCAGGAGAGTCTTAGACAGTTCGGCCATTTGTTTGCGGACGTCCTTCTTGAGCTCTGCCCGTAGATCTTGTTTCCAGTCAGGCGGCCCCGGGGGCACCGGAACACTAACCTCCCTGGCAGCCATACATAGAATCCACCGTCTCTGCATAATCTTGTTCCAACGCCAGAGCTTCCCGGCGGAGGTCCTCGAAGGTTAAGGTCGCATCCCTGCGAAGCTGTAAGCGCAGGCTCTGCCGCAAAGGCCCTTCTCGTAGGCCCAGGAGGAACTGGTCTTGCAATAGCGTCTCTTCTGCCCCCAGCCCACGATCTCTTCGCCCCTTCAGCCGGGTATGCTGCTCCCGTAAGCGAAGGGCGAAGGCCCACAGAGTTTGTCTATGCCCTTGTTTATAATTAAAGAATTGAGCTCAGAGCACGGCCACAGGGGTGGCATCGCCGTACTGTCCTGCCAAGAACTCGAAGATGGCTTGTGCACTGGCTCGAGTGGCCGCAGATGCGGCTTGGACCTCTCGCTTCGCTTCCCCTTCCAGGGAGTTCAAGACGAACTGAACCTTCTGGGAGTCGCTCAACCCTTGCAATCCCGCCAGATACTCCACTTGGGCTCTCCATTCAGTCAGATTCAATTCCGATGCGAGTCCACCATACTTCTGGGCCCACGGGGCTCCCATAAACACAGGGGTGACCAGAGGCCGGCCTACAGGTGGTTCTTCATCCGCCATCAAGTGCCCCTGGCTGCTCAACTCAGAGTGGAATCCTGCCGACTACGCCACTTTATGTCAGAGGCCGGGAGTGGGGAGGAACCACGACCCGTAGCAACTACCACTCTGAGGAGCTACACCAGGAACAACACGAGGCTGGACACAAGGTAAAGTAAGTAATTTGTCTTTATTAAATATTAAAACAGGTTTAAAAGGACATCCGCCTGGACGGCTAAACTCGTTCCACTCCTCAGACGGCAGCGGGACTCAGGAGTTCAGGCAAAGGGACCTTCTGGGGGGGGGGTGGCTCAGAGTGAATAAGTAACAGGCTTCTTTTGTTTCCTTAGGATCACGGTGGAGCTCAAGACGGCTACAAGGATCTCCAGGAGAACAACTCCATACAACGTGAGGGCTGGCGTTCTCTACTCCTTCCAGACGGCAGTGGAACTCAGGAGCTCAGGCAAAAAGGACCTTCAGGTGAGTGGCTCAGAGTGAATAAGTAACAGGCTACTTTTGTTTCCTGTGACACAGCAATAGAGCTGGAATACCTGCGATAAAGGAGCTTTAGGACTCTTGGAGAGCTCGGGGAGTGGCGGTCTTCAACCTCGATGGATTCAAGGCGGCGCGAGTGATTGGCTTTCTCTGTTCTTGCACACAGCAATAGAGCTGGAATACCTGTGATAGAGGAGCTTTGGAACTCGTAAGGAACTCAGGAAGTAGCGGTCTTCGAGGTCGATGAATCCTCGGCAGCATGAGTGACTGGCTTTCTCGGTTCCTTTAATGCAGCAATAGAGCTGAAGTACCTGGAGTAGAGGAGCTTTGGAACTCGTAAGGAACTCAGGAAGTAGCGGTCTTCGAGGTCGGTGAATCCTGGGCAGCGTGAGTGACTGGCCTTCTCGGTTCCTGTAACGCAGCAATAGAGCTGAATTACCTGAAGTAAAGGAGCTTTGGAACTCGTAAGGAACTCAGGAAGCAGCGGTCTTCGAGGTCGGTGAATCCTGGGCAGCGTGAGTGACTGGCCTTCTCGGTTCCTGTAACGCAGCAATAGGGCTGAAGTACCTGCAGCAGAGGAGCTTTGGAACTCGTAAGGAACTCAGGAAGTAGCGGTCTTCGAGGTCGGTGAATCCTGGGTAGCGTGAGTGACTGGCCTTCTCGGTTCCTGTAACGCAGCAATAGAGCTGAAGTACCTGCGGCAGAGGAGCTTTGGAACTCGTAAGGAACTCAGCAAGTAGCGGTCTTCGAGGTCGGTGAATCCTGGGCAGCGTGAGTGACTGGCCTTCTCGGTTCCTGTAACGCAGCAATAGAGCTGAAGTACCTGCAGTAGAGGAGCTTTGGAACTCGTAAGGAACTCAGGAAGTAGCGGTCTTTGAGGTCGGTGAATCCTGGGCAGCGTGAGTGACTGGCCTTCTCGGTTCCTGTAACGCAGCAATAGGGCTGAAGTACCTGCGGCAGAGGAGCTTTGGAACTTGTAAGGAACTCAGGAAGTAGCGGTCTTCGAGGTCGGTGAATCCTGGACAGCGTGAGTGACTGGCCTTCTCGGTTCCTGTAACGCAGCAGTAGGGCTGAAGTACCTGCAGCAGAGGAGCTTTGGAACTCGTAAGGACCTCAGGAAGTAGCGGTCTTCGAGGTCGGTGAATCCTGGGCAGCGTGAGTGACTGGCCTTCTCGGTTCCTGTAACGCAGCAATAGAGCTGAAGTACCTGCAGCAGAGGAGCTTTGGAACTCGTTAGGAACTCAGGAAGTAGCGGTCTTCAAGGTCGGTGAATCCTGGGCAGCGTGAGTGACTGGCCTTCTCGGTTCCTCAGGATGAGAGTCAATCGGCACCTGCACACATCTACACAGCTGGGCTACAAGCTTCCCCACCCCACACGGGCTGGGCGATCCCAGGGAAAATTGGAGTGAATGGAATGGTTAAACCTTCTTCACACCTGTGTATACAGCAATCCCTCCACAATTCACACGTGCACACTTCAACTTGTAAGCACTGCAATTCCACAAATACCTCACAGTGGGTTTAAGCCTTCACTCCATTCAACCCGGATCATTCAGACTGCTGCTCAGGTTCCAACCGGAGGGGGGGAGGAGAAAACGCAATGATAAGGCGACTGCACAGAGGGGTTATTCAGGAACACAAACGGGCCTTCTCATCACCAGCTTCAACCTCACGAAACAGAACAGCAAGCATGGACAGATCTTCTAATAGGTCACAATGCCTCCATAAGCTCAATCACAATGTTAGTACAGAAAGCTGGAATTGGGTACTTAACTCTTCACAAAAGACGATCTTCACAATGCCTCCATCAACTCAATCACGATGTTTGTACAGCAAGCTAGAATTGGGTACTTAACTCTTCATAAATGACGATCTTCATAATGCATTCATCAACTCAACCACGATGTTTGTATAACAAGCTGGAATTGGGCACTTAACTCTTCATAAAAGACGATCTTCACAATGCCTTCATCAACTCAATCACAATGTTTGTACAGCAAGCTAGAATTGGGTACTTAACTCTTCATAAATGGTGATCTTCACACTCACGGGGACAATCTTCTCCCTCGCCCATCTGGTCACTTTTAGCCAGTCCTTCACTCTCCATACCTCGCGGTTTTCTTTTTTTTTTTTTTTCTTCCTTCAACTGTTCCTTTTATATCCTCTCCAAACATACACTCCCTTTCGTCACCGTAATCAACTCATTTCATTCAGCTGTAAATAATTTCTCTGTGTTTTCCCGTTAGGTCGGCCATGACGGTAAACCGGAACCGGCCTGGTGTTACGCCGGAAGTGCTCCCCCCGGGGGGGACTATGCACCGAATTTTAGTTCCGGCTTCGTCACCCGGTGACATTAATATCATCCGATTACTAATTCAATGCCGATTTGTTGCTTTGCCCACTTAACACTTCAAGACCATTTGTAAAACATTGCCAGCTCAACGTGCGAGACGAGTGAGTTGCTTGAACATACACAGCAATGATTCTAGAGCTCTAGATTTGATATACACAGACACCATATTAGGAAAAAGGGGCGGTGCTGATGCTGACCGATTTATTACACCAGAAGAATACATTTGAGTCGTTATAGGCTCTGTTAATTATGGAGCATAATAGGAATAAAGTTGTGACAAAAAAAATTTCAGTGAGGAAAAGTCTTAGGGGGCACGTGCCCCTCACTTTGAATGGGCATGACGCCACTGAGAGCGGTCATTTGAAGTCGAAGACTTTTCTCCCCCACCTTCACCTGATTTTTCAGCCTTTTAAGAGGACCAAATCTGAGGTGTGGTCATATTCGGACTTAAGTTCTGAGGGAAACTTAATCGAGGATGGTCACCTTGTCTGCAGAACACGCTCAAAAAAGTCGTTGCAATACACTTCAAATCTGCCGATCGTCTCGTGTGGCCATCACCCACTGTTAGTGAACACACGGCAAGTTAACTTTGACCTCAATACCAAAACTACGTCTGGGAAATATTTGGGCACAAAATGTTGTTTTGATTTTTATTTTATCTCACTCACTTGAAATAAACTTGAAGCTTCCGCGAAGAAAAGTTTGCATTAATTTTTTGAATCTTACCTGTTTATAAATCCATTTTGTACAGCGTACAAAACAATCGCCCAGACAAGATGATAACAACAATATGATCAAACTCTGTAAACAATAAATGAACTCTGATTTCATTTTCAATACAATGTGGTGTTCTCAGGTGTGTTTGACCAGAACAGGGTCAGTGTGTTGTTCTCAGGTGTGTTTGACCAGAACAGGGTCAGTGTGGTGTTCTCAGGTGTGTTTGACCAGAACAGGGTCAGTGTGGTGTTCTCAGGTGTGTTTGATCAGAACAGGATCAGTGTGGTGTTCTCAGGTGTGTTTGACCAGAACAGGGTCAGTGTGGTGTTCTCAGGTGTGTTTGATCAGAACAGGATCAGTGTGGTGTTCTCAGGTGTGTTTGACCAGAACAGGGTCAGTGTGGTGTTCTCAGGTGTGTTTGATCAGAACAGGGTCAGTGTGGTGTTCTCAGGTGTGTTTGACCAGAACAGGGTCAGTGTGGTGTTCTCAGGTGTGTTTGATCAGAACAGGGTCAGTGTGGTGTTCTCAGGTGTGTTTGATCAGAAAAGGGTCAGTGTTGTGTTCTCAGGTGTGTTTGATCAGAACAGGGTCAGTGTGGTGTTCTCAGGTGTGTTTGATCAGAACGGGGTCAGTGTGGTGTTCTCAGGTGTGTTTGACCAGAACGGGGTCAGTGTGGTGTTCTCAGGTGTGTTTGATCAGAACGGGGTCAGTGTTGTGTTCTCAGGTGTGTTTGACCAGAACGGGGTCAGTGTGGTGTTCTCAGGTGTGTTTGACCAGAACAGGGTCAGTGTGGTGTTCTCAGGTGTGTTTGACCAGAACAGGGTCAGTGTGGTGATCTCAGGTGTGTTTGATCAGAACAGGGTCAGTGTGGTGTTCTCAGGTGTGTTTGACCAGAACAGGGTCAGTGTGGTGTTCTCAGGTTGGTCAGTGTGGTGTTCTCAGGTGTGTTTGATCAGAACAGGGTCAGTGTTGTGTTCTCAGGTGTGTTTGATCAGAACAGGGTCAGTGTGGTGTTCTCAGGTGTGTTTGACCAGAACAGGGTCAGTGTGGTGTTCTCAGGTGTTTTGACCAGAACAGGGTCAGTGTGGTGATCTCAGGTGTGTTTGACCAGAACAGGGTCAGTGTTGTGTTCTCAGGTGTGTTTGACCAGAAAAGGGTCAGTGTTGTATTCTCAGGTGTGTTTGACCAGAAGAGGGTCAGTGTGGTGTTCTCAGGTGTGTTTGATCAGAACAGGGTCAGTGTGGTGTTCTCAGGTGTGTTTGATCAGAACAGGGTCAGTGTTGTGTTCTCAGGTGTGTTTGATCAGAACAGGGTCAGTGTGGTGTTCTCAGGTGTGATTGATCAGAACAGGGTCAGTGTGGTGTTCTCAGGTGTGTTTGATCAGAACAGGGTCAGGGTGGTGTTCTCAGGTGTGTTTGATCAGAACAGGGTCAGTGTGGTGTTCTCAGGTGTGTTTGATCAGAACAGGGTCAGGGTGGTGTTCTCAGGTGTTTTTGACCAGAACAGGGTCAGTGTGGTGTTCTCAGGTGTGTTTGATCAGAACAGGGTCAGTGTGGTGTTCTCAGGTGTGTTTGACCAGAACAGGGTCAGTGTTGTGTTCTCAGGTGTGTTTGATCAGAACAGGGTCAGTGTGGTGTTCTCAGGTGTGTTTGATCAGAACAGGGTCAGTGTGGTGTTCTCAGGTGTGTTTGATCAGAACAGGGTCAGTGTGGTGTTCTCAGGTGTGTTTGACCAGAACAGGGTCAGTGTGGTGTTCTCAGGTGTGTTTGATCAGAACAGGGTCAGTGTGGTGTTCTCAGGTGTGTTTGAACAGAACAGGGTCAGGGTGGTGTTCTCAGGTGTGTTTGACCAGAACAGGGTCAGTGTGGTGTTCTCAGGTGTGTTTGACCAGAACAGGGTCAGTGTTGTGTTCTCAGGTGTGTTTGACCAGAACAGGGTCAGTGTGGTGTTCTCAGGTGTGTTTTGATCAGATCAGGGTCAGTGTGGTGTTCTCAGGTGTGTTTGATCAGAACAGGGTCAGTGTGGTGTTCTCAGGTGTGTTTGATCAGAACAGGGTCAGTGTGGTGTTCTCAGGTGTGTTTGACCAGAACAGGGTCAGTGTGGTGTTCTCAGGTGTGTTTGACCAGAACAGGGTCAGTGTGGTGTTCTCAGGTGTGTTTGATCAGAACAGGGTCAGTGTTGTGTTCTCAGGTGTGTTTGACCAGAACAGGGTCAGTGTGGTGTTCTCAGGTGTGTTTGACCAGAACAGGGTCAGTGTTGTGTTCTCAGGTGTGTTTGACCAGAACAGGGTCAGTGTGGTGTTCTCAGGTGTGTTTGACCAGAACAGGGTCAGTGTTGTGTTCTCAGGTGTGTTTGACCAGAACAGGGTCAGTGTGGTGTTCCCAGGTGTGTTTGATCAGAACAGGGTCAGTGTGGTGTTCTCAGGTGTGTTTGACCAGAACGGGGTCAGTGTGGTGTTCTCAGGTGTGTTTGACCAGAACAGGGTCAGTGTGGTGTTCTCAGGTGTGTTTGATCAGAACAGGATCAGTGTTGTGTTCTCAGGTGTGTTTGATCAGAACAGGGTTAGTGTGGTGTTCTCAGGTTAGTGTGGTGTTCACAGGTGTGTTTGACCAGAACAGGGTCAGTTTTGTGTTCTCAGGTGTGTTTGATCAGAATGGGGTCAGTGTTGTGTAGTCAAGTGTGTTTGACCAGAACGGGGTCAGTGTGGTGTTCTCAGGTGTGTTTGATCAGAACAGGGTCAGTGTTGTGTTCTCAGGTGTGTTTGATCAGAACAGGGTCAGGGTGGTGTTCTCAGGTGTGTTTTGACCAGAACAGGGTCAGTGTGGTGTTCTCAGGTGTGTTTGATCAGAACAGGGTCAGTGTGGTGTTCTCAGGTGTGTTTGACCAGAACAGGGTCAGTGTTGTGTTCTCAGGTGTGTTTGATCAAACAGGGTCAGTGTGGTGTTCTCAGGTGTGTTTGATCAGAACAGGATCAGTGTTGTGTTCTCAGGTGTGTTTGATCAGAACAGGGTTAGTGTGGTGTTCTCAGGTTAGTGTGGTGTTCTCAGGTGTGTTTGACCAGAACAGGGTCAGTTTTGTGTTCTCAGGTGTGTTTGATCAGAACGGGGTCAGTGTTGTGTAGTCAAGTGTGTTTGACCAGAACGGGGTCAGTGTGGTGTTCTCAGGTGTGTTTGATCAGAACAGGGTCAGTGTTGTGTTCTCAGGTGTGTTTGATCAGAACAGGGTCAGGGTGGTGTTCTCAGGTGTGTTTTGACCAGAACAGGGTCAGTGTGGTGTTCTCAGGTGTGTTTGATCAGAACAGGGTCAGTGTGGTGTTCTCAGGTGTGTTTGACCAGAACAGGGTCAGTGTTGTGTTCTCAGGTGTGTTTGATCAGAACAGGGTCAGTGTGGTGTTCTCAGGTGTGTTTGATCAGAACAGGGTCAGGGTGGTGTTCTCAGGTGTGTTTGACCAGAACAGGGTCAGTGTGGTGTTCTCAGGTGTGTTTGATCAGAACAGGGTCAGTGTGGTGTTCTCAGGTGTGTTTGACCAGAACAGGGTCAGGGTGGTGTTCTCAGGTGTGTTTGACCAGAACAGGGTTAGTGTGGTGTTCTCAGGTTAGTGTGGTGTTCTCAGGTGTGTTTGACCAGAACAGGGTCAGTTTTGTGTTCTCAGGTGTGTTTGATCAGAACAGGATCAGTGTTGTGTTCTCAGGTGTGTTTGATCAGAACAGGGTTAGTGTGGTGTTCTCAGGTTAGTGTGGTGTTCTCAGGTGTGTTTGACGAGAACAGGGTCAGTTTTGTGTTCTCAGGTGTGTTTGATCAGAACAGGGTCAGTGTTGTGTTTTCAGGTGTGTTTGATCAGAACAGGGTCAGTGTGGTGTTCTCAGGTGTGTTTGATCAGAACAGGGTCAGTGTGGTGTTCTCAGGTGTGTTTGATCAGAACAGGGTCAGGGTGGTGTTCTCAGGTGTGTTTGACCAGAACAGGGTCAGTGTGGTGTTCTCAGGTGTGTTTGATCAGAACAGGGTCAGTGTGGTGTTCTCAGGTGTGTTTGACCAGAACAGGGTCAGGGTGGTGTTCTCAGGTGTGTTTGACCAGAACAGGGTCAGTGTGGTGTTCTCAGGTGTGTTTGACCAGAACGGGGTCAGTGTGGTGTTCTCAGGTGTGTTTGACCAGAACAGGGTCAGTGTTGTGTTCTCAGGTGTGTTTGACCAGAACAGGGTCAGTGTGGTGTTCTCAGGTGTGTTTGACCAGAACAGGGTCAGTGTTGTGTTCTCAGGTGTGTTTGACCAGAACAGGGTCAGTGTGGTGTTCCCAGGTGTGTTTGATCAGAACAGGGTAAGTGTGGTGTTCTCAGGTGTGTTTGACCAGAACGGGGTCAGTGTGGTGTTCTCAGGTGTGTTTGACCAGAACAGGGTCAGTGTGGTGTTCTCAGGTGTGTTTGATCAGAACAGGATCAGTGTTGTGTTCTCAGGTGTGTTTGATCAGAACAGGGTTAGTGTGGTGTTCTCAGGTTAGTGTGGTGTTCTCAGGTGTGTTTGACCAGAACAGGGTCAGTTTTGTGTTCTCAGGTGTGTTTGATCAGAACGGGGTCAGTGTTGTGTTCTCAGGTGTGTTTGACCAGAACGGGGTCAGTGTGGTGTTCTCAGGTGTGTTTGATCAGAACTGGGTTAGTGTGGTGTTCTCAGGCTAGTGTGGTGTTCTCAGGTGTGTTTGACCAGAACAGGGTCAGTTTTGTGTTCTCAGGTGTGTTTGATCAGAACGGGGTCAGTGTTGTGTTCTCAGGTGTGTTTGACCAGAACGGGGTCAGTGTGGTGTTCTCAGGTGTGTTTGACCAGAACGGGGTCAGTGTGGTGTTCTCAGGTGTGTTTCACCAGAACAGGGTCAGTGTGGTGTTCTTAGGTGTGTTTGATCAGAACAGGGTCAGTGTGGTGTTCACAGGTGTGTTTGGCCAGAACAGGGTCAGTGTGGTGTTCTCAGGTGTGTTTGACCAGAAGAGGGTCAGTGTGGTGTTCTCAGGTGTGTTTGATCAGAACAGGGTCAGTGTGGTGTTCTCAGGTGTGTTTGATCAGAACAGGGTCAGTGTTGTGTTCTCAGGTGTGTTTGATCAGAACAGGGTCAGTGTGGTGTTCTCAGGTGTGTTTGATCAGAACAGGGTCAGTGTGGTGTTCTCAGGTGTGTTTGATCAGAACAGGGTCAGGGTGGTGTTCTCAGGTGTTTTTGACCAGAACAGGGTCAGTGTGGTGTTCTCAGGTATGTTTGATCAGAACAGGGTCAGTGTGGTGTTCTCAGGTGTGTTTGACCAGAACAGGGTCAGTGTGGTGTTCTCAGGTGTGTTTGATCAGAACTGGGTTAGTGTGGTGTTCTCAGGCTAGTGTGGTGTTCTCAGGTGTGTTTGACCAGAACAGGGTCAGTTTTGTGTTCTCAGGTGTGTTTGATCAGAACGGGGTCAGTGTTGTGTTCTCAGGTGTGTTTGACCAGAACGGGGTCAGTGTGGTGTTCTCAGGTGTGTTTGACCAGAACGGGGTCAGTGTGGTGTTCTCAGGTGTGTTTCACCAGAACAGGGTCAGTGTGGTGTTCTTAGGTGTGTTTGATCAGAACAGGGTCAGTGTGGTGTTCACAGGTGTGTTTGGCCAGAACAGGGTCAGTGTGGTGTTCTCAGGTGTGTTTGACCAGAAGAGGGTCAGTGTGGTGTTCTCAGGTGTGTTTGATCAGAACAGGGTCAGTGTGGTGTTCTCAGGTGTGTTTGATCAGAACAGGGTCAGTGTTGTGTTCTCAGGTGTGTTTGATCAGAACAGGGTCAGTGTGGTGTTCTCAGGTGTGTTTGATCAGAACAGGGTCAGTGTGGTGTTCTCAGGTGTGTTTGATCAGAACAGGGTCAGGGTGGTGTTCTCAGGTGTTTTTGACCAGAACAGGGTCAGTGTGGTGTTCTCAGGTGTGTTTGATCAGAACAGGGTCAGTGTGGTGTTCTCAGGTGTGTTTGACCAGAACAGGGTCAATGTTGTGTTCTCAGGTGTGTTTGATCAGAACAGGGTCAGTGTGGTGTTCTCAGGTGTGTTTGATCAGAACAGGGTCAGTGTGGTGTTCTCAGGTGTGTTTGATCAGAACAGGGTCAGGGTGGTGTTCTCAGGTGTGTTTGACCAGAACAGGGTCAGTGTGGTGTTCTCAGGTGTGTTTGATCAGAACAGGGTCAGTGTGGTGTTCTCAGGTGTGTTTGACCAGAACAGGGTCAGGGTGGTGTTCTCAGGTGTGTTTGACCAGAACAGGGTCAGTGTGGTGTTCTCAGGTGTGTTTGACCAGAACAGGGTCAGTGTTGTGTTCTCAGGTGTGTTTGACCAGAACAGGGTCAGTGTGGTGTTCTCAGGTGTGTTTGATCAGATCAGGGTCAGTGTGGTGTTCTCAGGTGTGTTTGATCAGAACAGGGTCAGTGTGGTGTTCTCAGGTGTGTTTGATCAGAACATGGTCAGTGTGGTGTTCTCAGGTGTGTTTGACCAGAACAGGGTCAGTGTGGTGTTCTCAGGTGTGTTTGATCAGAACAGGGTCAGTGTGGTGTTCTCAGGTGTGTTTGATCAGAACAGGGTCAGTGTGGTGTTCTCAGGTGTGTTTGATCAGAACAGGGTCAGTGTGGTGTTCTCAGGTGTGTTTGATCAGAACAGGGTCAGTGTGGTGTTCTCAGGTGTGTTTGATCAGAACAGGGTCAGGGTGGTGTTCTCAGGTGTGTTTGACCAGAACAGGGTCAGTGTGGTGTTCTCAGGTGTGTTTGATCAGAACAGGGTCAGTGTGGTGTTCTCAGGTGTGTTTGACCAGAACGGGGTCAGTGTGGTGTTCTCAGGTGTGTTTGACCAGAACAGGGTCAGTGTTGTGTTCTCAGGTGTGTTTGACCAGAACAGGGTCAGTGTGGTGTTCTCAGGTGTGTTTGACCAGAACAGGGTCAGTGTTGTGTTCTCAGGTGTGTTTGACCAGAACAGGGTCAGTGTGGTGTTCCCAGGTGTGTTTGATCAGAACAGGGTCAGTGTGGTGTTCTCAGGTGTGTTTGACCAGAACGGGGTCAGTGTGGTGTTCTCAGGTGTGTTTGACCAGAACAGGGTCAGTGTGGTGTTCTCAGGTGTGTTTGATCAGAACAGGATCAGTGTTGTGTTCTCAGGTGTGTTTGATCAGAACAGGGTTAGTGTGGTGTTCTCAGGTTAGTGTGGTGTTCTCAGGTGTGTTTGACCAGAACAGGGTCAGTTTTGTGTTCTCAGGTGTGTTTGATCAGAACGGGGTCAGTGTTGTGTTCTCAGGTGTGTTTGACCAGAACGGGGTCAGTGTGGTGTTCTCAGGTGTGTTTGATCAGAACAGGGTCAGTGTGGTGTTCTCAGGTGTGTTTGATCAGAACAGGGTCAATGTGGTGTTCTCAGGTGTGTTTGATCAGAACAGGGTCAGTGTGGTTTTCTCAGGTGTGTTTGACCAGAACAGGGTCAGTGTGGTGTTCTCAGGTGTGTTTGACCAGAACAGGGTCAGTGTGGTGTTCTCAGGTGTGTTTGACCAGAACAGGGCCAGTGTTGTGTTCTCAGGTGTGTTTGGCCAGAACAGGGTCAGTGTGGTGTTCTCAGGTGTGTTTGATCAGAACAGGGTCAGTGTGGTGTTCTCAGGTTTGTTTGACCAGAACAGGGTCAGTGTGGTGTTCTCAGGTGTGTTTGATCAGAACAGGATCAGTGTTGTGTTCTCAGGTGTGTTTGATCAGAACTGGGTTAGTGTGGTGTTCTCAGGCTAGTGTGGTGTTCTCAGGTGTGTTTGACCAGAACAGGGTCAGTTTTGTGTTCTCAGGTGTGTTTGATCAGAACGGGGTCAGTGTTGTGTTCTCAGGTGTGTTTGACCAGAACGGGGTCAGTGTGGTGTTCTCAGGTGTGTTTGACCAGAACGGGGTCAGTGTGGTGTTCTCAGGTGTGTTTCACCAGAACAGGGTCAGTGTGGTGTTCTTAGGTGTGTTTGATCAGAACAGGGTCAGTGTGGTGTTCACAGGTGTGTTTGGCCAGAACAGGGTCAGTGTGGTGTTCTCAGGTGTGTTTGACCAGAAGAGGGTCAGTGTGGTGTTCTCAGGTGTGTTTGATCAGAACAGGGTCAGTGTGGTGTTCTCAGGTGTGTTTGATCAGAACAGGGTCAGTGTTGTGTTCTCAGGTGTGTTTGATCAGAACAGGGTCAGTGTGGTGTTCTCAGGTGTGTTTGATCAGAACAGGGTCAGTGTGGTGTTCTCAGGTGTGTTTGATCAGAACAGGGTCAGGGTGGTGTTCTCAGGTGTTTTTGACCAGAACAGGGTCAGTGTGGTGTTCTCAGGTGTGTTTGATCAGAACAGGGTCAGTGTGGTGTTCTCAGGTGTGTTTGACCAGAACAGGGTCAATGTTGTGTTCTCAGGTGTGTTTGATCAGAACAGGGTCAGTGTGGTGTTCTCAGGTGTGTTTGATCAGAACAGGGTCAGTGTGGTGTTCTCAGGTGTGTTTGATCAGAACAGGGTCAGGGTGGTGTTCTCAGGTGTGTTTGACCAGAACAGGGTCAGTGTGGTGTTCTCAGGTGTGTTTGATCAGAACAGGGTCAGTGTGGTGTTCTCAGGTGTGTTTGACCAGAACAGGGTCAGGGTGGTGTTCTCAGGTGTGTTTGACCAGAACAGGGTCAGTGTGGTGTTCTCAGGTGTGTTTGACCAGAACAGGGTCAGTGTTGTGTTCTCAGGTGTGTTTGACCAGAACAGGGTCAGTGTGGTGTTCTCAGGTGTGTTTGATCAGATCAGGGTCAGTGTGGTGTTCTCAGGTGTGTTTGATCAGAACAGGGTCAGTGTGGTGTTCTCAGGTGTGTTTGATCAGAACATGGTCAGTGTGGTGTTCTCAGGTGTGTTTGACCAGAACAGGGTCAGTGTGGTGTTCTCAGGTGTGTTTGACCAGAACAGGGTCAGTGTGGTGTTCTCAGGTGTGTTTGACCAGAACAGGGTCAGTGTGGTGTTCTCAGGTGTGTTTGATCAGAACAGGGTCAGTGTGGTGTTCTCAGGTGTGTTTGACCAGAACAGGGTCAGTGTGGTGTTCTCAGGTGTGTTTGACCAGAACAGGGTCAGTGTTGTGTTCTCAGGTGTGTTTGACCAGAACAGGGTCAGTGTGGTGTTCTCAGGTGTGTTTGACCAGAACAGGGCCAGTGTTGTGTTCTCAGGTGTGTTTGACCAGAACAGGGTCAGTGTGGTGTTCCCAGGTGTGTTTGATCAGAACAGGGTCAGTGTGGTGTTCTCAGGTGTGTTTGACCAGAACGGGGTCAGTGTGGTGTTCTCAGGTGTGTTTGACCAGAACAGGGTCAGTGTGGTGTTCTCAGGTGTGTTTGATCAGAACAGGATCAGTGTTGTGTTCTCAGGTGTGTTTGATCAGAACAGGGTTAGTGTGGTGTTCTCAGGTTAGTGTGGTGTTCTCAGGTGTGTTTGACCAGAACAGGGTCAGTTTTGTGTTCTCAGGTGTGTTTGATCAGAACAGGGTCAGTGTTGTGTTCTCAGGTGTGTTTGATCAGAACAGGGTCAGTGTGGTGTTCTCAGGTGTGTTTGATCAGAACAGGGTCAGGGTGGTGTTCTCAGGTGTGTTTGACCAGAACAGGGTCAGTGTGGTGTTCTCAGGTGTGTTTGATCAGAACAGGGTCAGTGTGGTGTTCTCAGGTGTGTTTGACCAGAACGGGGTCAGTGTGGTGTTCTCAGGTGTGTTTGACCAGAACAGGGTCAGTGTTGTGTTCTCAGGTGTGTTTGACCAGAACAGGGTCAGTGTGGTGTTCTCAGGTGTGTTTGACCAGAACAGGGTCAGTGTTGTGTTCTCAGGTGTGTTTGACCAGAACAGGGTCAGTGTGGTGTTCCCAGGTGTGTTTGATCAGAACAGGGTCAGTGTGGTGTTCTCAGGTTAGTGTGGTGTTCTCAGGTGTGTTTGACCAGAACAGGGTCAGTTTTGTGTTCTCAGGTGTGTTTGATCAGAACGGGGTCAGTGTTGTGTAGTCAAGTGTGTTTGACCAGAACGGGGTCAGTGTGGTGTTCTCAGGTGTGTTTGATCAGAACAGGGTCAGTGTTGTGTTCTCAGGTGTGTTTGATCAGAACAGGGTCAGGGTGGTGTTCTCAGGTGTGTTTTGACCAGAACAGGGTCAGTGTGGTGTTCTCAGGTGTGTTTGATCAGAACAGGGTCAGTGTTGTGTTCTCAGGTGTGTTTGATCTGAACAGGGTCAGGGTGGTGTTCTCAGGTGTGTTTTGACCAGAACAGGGTCAGTGTGGTGTTCTCAGGTGTGTTTGATCAGAACAGGGTCAGTGTGGTGTTCTCAGGTGTGTTTGATCAGAACAGGGTCAGTGTGGTGTTCTCAGGTGTGTTTGATCAGAACAGGGTCAGTGTGGTGTTCTCAGGTGTGTTTGATCAGAACAGGGTCAGTGTGGTGTTCTCAGGTGTATTTGATCAGAACAGGGTCAGTGTGGTGTTCTCAGGTGTGTTTGACCAGAACAGGGTCAGTGTGGTGTTCTCAGGTGTGTTTGACCAGAACAGGGTAAGTGTGGTGTTCTCGGGTTTGTTTGATCAGAACAGGGTCAGTGTGGTGTTCTCGGGTGTTTTTGACCAGAACAGGGTCAGTGTGGTGTTCTCAGGTGTGTTTGACCAGAACAGGGTCAGTGTGGTGTTCTCAGGTGTGTTTGACCAGAACAGGGTCAGTGTGGTGTTCTCAGGTGTGTTTGACCAGAACAGGGTCAGTGTCGTGTTCTCAGGCTCATCACACAATACTGTGGTGATATAAAGGTTCTTTCCATCCTGGTCTGTAGTTTTGATTGTTGAATTCTTGAGAAAGCGCTGGATAATTTTTTCAGTTCCACGATACATCAGCCTTGAGTTCATGACGGATTCTTTTCCAGCAGACATGACGGAGTTTCAGCTCATGAGCATCCATCAGTGAGCGTCAGGCCGGGTAACACATGCTCATTATGGTATATAACATTATAAATGTCTACAACATGCATAAACGTTTGTTTGTTCGTTAGGACAGCTGATGACACACTTGCACTAACTGAATGGCACTCATAATCTTAATCAGATTCCAGTGACTCCTTGATTCATCTTTCAATATTGCAATGCAAACAGAAGTTTTCATTTTCCAGTGTTTCATATTGCAGATAATGACTACATAATGTACTTACATGTCTATCTCTCTGAATATCACGACACTGTGGGATTAAAGGGAGAGTCTTCCAAACGTTGTCATTTTTTCCCCATGAGCCACACCACTTTTTCATTTTCACAGGAAATAACTTGAAACAATGTTATTAAAAGTGTCATAATCAACCTAATTCCACTCGTGCTTACAAAGTCGCTGATCTGGCTTCGTACAATATTCATTATTCTGGAAATACAGAGACTGAGGTGTTTTATTGCAGAGGAACAGAAATCAGGATGAATTATTGATCAGTTGAATGAAGCTGTAATGGAAGAAAGAGACATTGTGTGCGTGCGTGCGTGTGTGCGTGTGTGCGTGTGTGTGTGCGTGTGGGTGTGTGTGTGTGTGTGTTGCCGTTCAAAAGTTTGGGATCGGTAAGATTTTTATTGTTTTTAAATAAATATTTCCTCCTCAGCCAATATTCACATAGAAAACAGCTGATTTACATTATGATAATGTTTGTTTTGTAATATACAATCAAAGCATAAGAGACTTCTTTTAAAAACATTAAAAAACGTACAGTTCCCAAACTTTTGAACGGCAGTGTATAAATAAACGGTTAGCAGTAATTAGGCTTGGATGAATGAATATGAATATCACGACACATAAACGTGTGTTTGTGCCAAAGCTGAGCAAGAACAGCAGCCGTGATGAGATATAAAATAAGCGTAACTGTGTTAAATCATGATAATAAATAATGATAATGCTATAAGAATGATTTTGATGGTAAGCGTTGTGGTTTCAATCTTTTTGGGAAATGACTTCTCAGAGATCTTTGGTTCCAGAAATATTAGACTTTATTAACAAAGTCGAGCGAAAAATCACTCCAGAAAAGTGTCCTTCTCATATATAACTACATCCCTTCCAAAGATGAGAATACAATCTATAGATATTTTGAGAAATACCTTTTGTATCATGTGACGTACTGAAATAGCCCTCTCTGTTGATCCGCATTCTGGCCTTTCAGGCTTCCAGACACACACACACAGAGAGAGAGAGAGAGAGAGAGAGAGAGAGAGAGAGACACACACACACAGAGAGAGAGAGAGAGAGAGAGAGAGAGAGAGACACACACACACAGAGAGAGACACAAACAGAAACACACACACACACACAGAGAAAGAGACACACACACACACAGAGAGACACAAACAGAAACACACACACACACACACACACACAGAGAGAGAGAGAGACACACACACACAGAGAGAGACACAAACAGAAACACACACACACACACAGAGGGAGAGACACACAGAGAGAGACACACACACACACAGAAGACACACACACAGAACACACAGGCATCTGTATCACTTAAAATGTGATAATGTTATTGCGGAAGATAATACATTATCGAAGCAAGTGTGATTTATTTTAAAGAGAGCGAAAGCACACAAACTCATTGTGTTTGCAAAATTAAATTTGGATTACGCAAAATTGCAAACGATGCACAGAGACTCTTTACACGTTAGACATCTTCAAATAAATCTAATGCTGTTGAAATTGTCTGAAAACCAAAAGGATTTTCCGGTCTGTCTGTAGTGGCATCTTTGCGCTAGTAGCGGCCGGTGTTTCGTAGGACCGCTGCATTTGATGTTTATCACACTATAGAAAAAATAGAAACGGTAATAACCTAAAAAAGTAAACTGTGTTTCGGTTGTTAAATTGTGTATGATTATGTTCCACTAATGCACTCTTCCTCGCGCTGCACTTTTTCACTGCACTCTTCCTCCTAGTCCATTCTTCACTGCACTCTTCCTCCTCCTCCCGGTCCGTTCTTCACTGTACTCTTCCTCCCAGTCCGTTCTTCACTGCACTCATCCTCCCAGTCCGTTCTTCACTGCACTCTTCCTCCCAGTCCGTTCTTTACTGCACTCTTCCTCCCAGTCCGTTCTTCACTGCACTCTTCCTCCTCCTCCCCATCTGTTCTTCACTGCACTCATCCTCCCAGTTCATTGCACTCTTCCTCCCAGTCCGTTCTTCACTGCACTCTTCCTCCTCCTCCCAGTCCGTTCTTCACTGCACTCATCCTCTCAGTTCACTGCACTCATCCTTCCAGTTCACTGCACTCATCCTCCCAGTCCATTCTTCACTGCACTCATCCTCCCAGTTCACTGCACTCTTCCTCCCGGTCCGTTCTTCACAGCACTCTTCCTCCCTGTCCGTTCTTCACTGCACTCTTCCTCCCAGTCCGTTCTTCACTGCACTCTTCCTCCCACTTCGTTCTTCACTGCACACTTCCTCACGGTCCGTTCTTCACTGCACTCTTCCTCCCAGTTCGTTCTTCACTGCACTCTTCCTCACGGTCCGTTCTTCACTGCACTCTTCCTCCCAGTCCGTTCTTCACTGCACTCTTCCTCCTCATCCCAGTCCGTTCTTCACTGCACTCATCCTCCCAGTCCGTTCGTCACTGCACTCTTCCTCCTCCTCCCAGTCCATTCTTCACTGTACTCTTCCTCCCAGTTCGTTCTTCACTGCACTCTTCCTCCCGCTCCGTTCTTCACTGCACTCTTCCTCCCAGTCCGTTCTTCACTGCACTCTTCCTCCTCATCCCAGTCCGTTCTTCACTGCACTCATCCTCCCAGTCCGTTCGTCACTGCACTCTTCCTCCTCCTCCCAGTCCATTCTTCACTGTACTCTTCCTCCCAGTCCGTTCTTCACTGTACTCTTCCTCCCGGTCCGTTCTTCACTGCACTCTTCCTCCCGGTCCGTTTTTCACTGCACTCTTGCTCCCGGTCCGTTCTTCACTGCACTCTTCCCTGCACTCTTCCTCACGATCCGTCCTTCACTGCACTCTTCCTCCCGGTCCCTTCTTCACTGCACTCATCCTCCCGGTCCGTTCTTCACTGCACTCTTCTTCCCGGTCCGTTCTTCACTGCACTCTTCCTCCTGGTCCGTTCTTCACTGCACTCCTCCTCCCGGTCCGTTCTTCACTGCACTCATCCTCCCGGTCCGTTCTTCACTGCACTCTTCCTCCTCCTCCCAGTCCGTTCTTCACTGCACTCTTCCTCCCGGTCCGTTCTTCACTGCACTCTTCCTCCCAGTCCGTTCTTCACTGCACTCTTCCTCCCGGTCCGTTCTTCACTGCACTCATCCTCCCGGTCCGTTCTTCACTGCACTCTTCTTCCCGGTCCGTTCTTCACTGCACTCTTCCTCCCGGTCCGTTCTTCACTGCACTCTTCCTCCCAGTCCGTTCTTCACTGCACTCTTCCTCCCACTTCGTTCTTCACTGCACACTTCCTCACGGTCCGTTCTTCACTGCACTCATCCTCCCGGTCCGTTCTTCACTGCACTCTTCCTCCCGGTCCGTTCTTCACTGCACTCTTCCTACCACTCCGTTCTTCACTGCACTCTTCCTACCACTCCGTTCTTCACTGCACTCATCCTCCCAGTCCGTTCTTCACTGCACTCATCCTCCCAGTCCGTTCTTCACTGCACTCATCCTCGTGCTGCTCTTCTTCACTACACTCATCCTCCTAGTCCGTTCTTCACTGCACTCTTCCTCCCAGTCCATTCTTCACTGCACTCATCCTCCCAGTCCGTTCTTCACTGCACTCTTCCTCGCGCTGCTCTTCTTCACTGCACTCTTCCTCCAAGTCCGTTCTTCACTGCACTCATCCTCCCAGTCTGTTCCGGCATAAAAACACACTGGCTTTCGAGTCCATCATCAATGCAGAGCATGACTATATAACTATTCTATAATATATAATAACTATTCCCAATTCTACACTGACACTCGAGAGCTTGAGACTGTAAACATGATGGGAAAATAACCCAGATAACTCGATGCCGTGATTGAAAGCTCATCCTGTAACGCAGTGGATCCCAACTGCTATATTAACATTCAGAATCCTTAACGACCCCCCATATATTATATATATAACGACAACACACACGCATGTACGCACGCACGTACACACGCACGCGCACACACACTCGTGCACGTACACACACACACACACACACTCACACATTAGGAGACAACCATTTCATTTACTGACAGGGATTACAAATTCAGTTGTTAAGTATTTAATAAATGCAACAACAGCAGAAAAAAATAATAACATTAACAGTAATGGCCGGATTTTAAATGAACTAGTGTTCCAACATATTGTTATCTACTAACCTGTATTACGTTCAAATGAAGTATTGACAAAAGTTTGTAAAATGATAACCCGCACATTTCAGCCATTAAACCATTTTAAGGAAAGGGATGAGTAAACATGATGAATGATTATAGATATCATCAGCTCCATGAATAATTCTAGATGCCTTTAATCGTTTAATAGACAAGTTTGGAGATGCTAGTGCCGCATAAATGACACACTTCTGCTTTGTGTTGCAGTAAATGCAGTAAATGAGCTTCCTACACAGGAACGGCATCACTAGTATAACTCACACTCCACTAAAGTCTTGCTTCTGTTTTATTTCTGCTTTTGTTGTGAAGTCTCAGATATACAACAACGTGATCCTAATTTCTTGCCTTTTTAATTTATTAAGAACCCATTCTGACTAAATAAAAAATGCTGTTGTTCATTAATTTCGTATTAATTTATGAAATTATAGAAATATAAAATCATGGCATTAGTTACTGGTGTCTGTTTAACATTGCTATATTTTTTTCACAAATGGACAAATTGTCCAGTAAATATTTAAAATAAAGAGCAATTTTTTTTTCATTTTCTTACTTTGAATTGAATAATAAAATCATGTTGCAAATATCAGTGTGTTAGCAAAATGTTACGATTGATTGCTACAGCGATAGACGTGTGTGAAGGTGTGTGTGTGTAAAGGTGTGTGTGTGAAGCAGGATGGGCTGAAGTGGTTCTTTATGCAAAGAACGTGTCCACCTTCACCGCATGGCAGAACATGGTCATGGAAAACACAAGCCCCAGGATCTGGAAACACGAACGCATGTAAATAATAATCTTTCTCACTGATTATTGTGATGTGTGTGTGATGTGTGTTCAGTACCTGTGTTAGAGCCGTGCAGAGAGCAAAGATCCACAGAGCCACCAGATTATCCTGCAGCCATCCCTTCACACGCTCGTAACACGGCTGTCAACACACACACACACACACACACGTTACTTACACACCATCCCTTCACACGCTGGTAACACGGCTGTCAACACACACACACACACACACACGTTACTCACACACCATCCCTTCACACGCTGGTAACACGGATGTCAACACACACACACGCACACGTTACTCACACCATCCCTTGACACGCTCGTAACACAGCTGTCAACACACACACACACACACGTTACTCACACACCATCCCTTCACATGCTCGTAACACGGCTGTCAACACACACACACGCACACACATACGTTACTCACACACCATCCCTTCACACGCTTGTCACACGTCTGTCAACACACACACACACACGTTACTCACACACCATCCCTTCACACGCTCGTAACACGGCTGTCACACACACACACACGTTAATCACGCACCACACACAGAAAACGTTACTCACACGCCATCCCTTCACACACTTGTAACACGGCTGTCAACACACACACACACACACACACGTTACTCACACACCATCCCTTCACACGCTCGTAACACGGCTGTCAACACACACACACACACACACACACACACGTTACTCACACACCATCTCTTCACACGCTCGTAGCACGGCTGTCAACACACGCGCGTTACTCCCACAACATCCCTTCACACGCTTGTAACACGGCTGTCAACACACACACACACACACGTTACTCACACACCATCCCTTCACATGCTCGTACGGCTGTCAACACACATACACACACACACACACACGTTACTCACACACCATCCCTTCACACGCTTGTAACACGGCTGTCAACACACACACACACGTTACTCACACACCATCCCTTCACACGCTCGTAACACGGCTGTCAACACACACACACGCGTTACTCACACACCATCCCATCCCTTCACGCGCTCGTAACACGGATGTCAACACACACACACACACACGTTACTCACACCATCCCTTCACACGCTCGTAACACAGCTGTCAACACACACACACACACACGTTACTCACACACCATCCCTTCACATGCTCGTAACACGGCTGTCAACACACATACACACACACACACACGTTACTCACACACCATCCCTTCACACGCTTGTAACACGGCTCTCAACACACACACACGTTACTCACACACCATCCCTTCACACGCTCGTAACACGGCTGTCACACACACACACACACACACGTTAATCACGCACCACACACAGAAAACGTTACTCACAACGCCATCCCTTCACACACTTGTAACACGGCTGTCAACACACACACACACGTTACTCACACACCATCCCTTCACACGCTCGTAACACGGCTGTCAACACACACACACACACACACACACACACACACGTTACTCACACACCATCTCTTCACACGCTCGTAGCACGGCTGTCAACACACACGCGCGTTACTCCCACACCATCCCTTCACACGCTTGTAACACGGCTGTCAACACACACACACACACACACACACGTTACTCACACACCATCCCTTCACATGCTCGTAACACGGCTGTCAACACACATACACACACACACACGTTACTCACACACCATCCCTTCACACGCTTGTAACACGGCTGTCAACACACACACACAAGTTACTCACACACCATCCCTTCACACGCTCGTAACACGGCTGTCAACACACACACACGCGTTACTCACACACCATCCCATCCCTTCACACGCTCGTAACACGGATGTCAACACACACACACACACACGTTACTCACACCATCCCTTCACACGCTCGTAACACAGCTGTCAACACACACACACACACACACACACGTTACTCACACACCATCCCTTCACATGCTCGTAACACGGCTGTCAACACACATACACACACACACACGTTACTCACACACCATCCCTTCACACGCTTGTAACACGGCTCTCAACACACACACACGTTACTCACACACCATCCCTTCACACGCTTGCAACACGGCTGTCAACACACACACACACACACACACACACACACACGTTACTCACACACCATCCCTTCACACGCTTGTAACACGGCTCTCAACACACACACACGTTACTCACACACCATCCCTTCACACGCTTGCAACACGGCTGTCAACACACACACACACACACACACACACACACACACACACGTTACTCACAGACACATGTTACTCACATACCATCCCTTCACATGCTTGTAACACGGCTGTCAACACACACACACACACACACACGTTAATTACACACCATCCCTTCACACGCTTGTAACATGGCTGTCAACACACACACACGTTACTCACACACCATCCCTTCACACGCTTGTAACACGGCTCTCAACACACACACACGTTACTCACACGACATCCCTTCACACACTTGCAACACGGCTGTCAACACACACACACACACACGTTACTCACAGACACATGTTACTCACACACCATCCCTTCACACTCTCGTAACACGGCTGTCAACACACACACACACACATAAACAGTTACTCACACACCATCCCTTCACACGCTCGTAACACGGCTGTCAACACACACACACACACACACACATACACACACACATTAATCACACACCATCCCTTCACACGCTTGTAACACGGCTGTCAACACACACACGTTACTCACACACCATCCCTTCACACGCTCGTAACAGGGCTGTCAACACACACACACACACACACACACACATAAACAGTTACTCACACACCATCCATCACACGCTCGTAACACGGCTGTCAACACACACACACACACACACTCACACACACACACACACACACACACACGTTACTCACAGACACACGTTACTCACACACCATCCCTTCACACGCTTGTAACACGGCTGTCAACACACACACACACACGTTACTCACACACCATCCCTTCACACGCTTGTAACACGGCTGTCAACACACACACGTTACTCACACACCATCCCTTCACACGCTCGTAACACGGCTGTCAACACACACACACACACACACACACACACACACACGTTACTGACACACCATCCCTTCACACGCTTGTAACACGGCTGTCAACACACACACACACACGTTACTCACACACCATCCCTTCACACGCTTGTAACACGGCTATCAACACACACACTTTACTCAGACACCATCCCTTCACACACTTGTAACACGGCTGTCAACACACACACACACACACACACACGTTACTCACACACCATCCCTTTACATGCTCGCAACACGGCTGTCAACACACACACACACACACACACACACACACACACACACACACACACACACACACACACACACACGTTACTCACACACCATCCCTTCACAAGCTCGTAACCTATCTGTCAATACACACACACTAACGCACACACACACACGTGTTACACACACACACACACACACACTAACGCACACACACGTGTTACTCACACACACACACACACACACACACACACACACACACACACACGTTACTTACACACCATCCCTCCACACGCTTGTAACACGGCTGTCAACACACACACACACACGTTACTCACACACCATCCCTTCACACGCTTGTAAAACGGCTGTCAACACACACACGTTACTCACACACCATCCCTTCACACGCTCGTAACCCGGCTGTCAACACACACACACAAACAGTTATTCACACACCATCCATCACACGCTCGTAACACTGCTGTCAAAACACACATGCACACACAGTCACACACAGTCACACACACACACACACTACTCACACACCATCCCTTCACAGGCTCGTAACCTATCTGTCAACACACACACACACACACGTGTTACTCACACACACACACACACACACACACACACTAACGCACACACACGTGTTACTCACACACACACACACACACACACACACACACACACACACACGTTACTTACACACCATCCCTTCACACGCTCGTAACACAGCTGTCTATACACACACACACACACACACACACCGTTTGTTACTCAAACACACAGCGGACGTTACTCACACACACACACACACACACACCGGCCGTTACTCACACACACACACACACACACACAGACCGTACGTTAATCACACACACCGTTCGTTACTCACACACACACACACACACACACACTACTCACACACCATCCCTTCACACACTTGTAACACGGCTGTCAACACACACACACACACACACACGTTACTCACACACCATGCCTTTACGTGCTCGCAACACGGCTGTCAACACACACACACACTGACACACACACACAGACACGTTACTCACACACCATCCCTTTACAGGCTCGTAACCTATCTGTCAACACACACACACTAACGCACACACACACACACACACGTGTTACTCACACACACACACACTAACGCACACACACGTGTTACTCACACACACACACGCACACACACACACACACACACACACACACACGTTACTTACACACCATCCCTTCACACGCTCGTAACACGGCTGTCAACACACACACACAGACCGTACGTTACTCACAGATACGTTACTCACACACACCGTTTGTTACTCAAACACACACCGGACGTTACTCACACACACACACACACACACACCGGCCGTTACTCACACACACACACACACACACACATACACACACCGTACGTTAATCACACACACCGTTCGTTACTCACACACACACACACACCGTATGTTACTCACACACACCGCCCTTACTAAAAAAGGCACACCGACCGTTACTTACAGACACACACCGGCTGTTATTCACACACATCGTCCGTTGTTACTCACACACACACACACCGTACGTTACTCGCACACACACCGTACGTTACTCACACACACACACCGGCCATTACTCACACACACCGGCCGTTACTCACAGACACACACCGGCCGTTACTCACAGACACACACCGGCCGTTACTCACAGACACACACCGGCCATTACTCACACACACCGTCCGTTGTTACTCTCTCACACACACACACACACACACACCGGCCATTACTCAAACACACACACACAGTACGTTACTCACACACACACACCGGCCGTCACACACACACACCGTACGTTACTCACACACACACACACACACACACACACACACACACACCGGCTGTCACACACACACATACACGTGTTCAGCTTTTCTTGCCATGACAGTTTACACAGACAATACACGTACACACTGTTTCATTGTTCATTGATCATTTAACCCCAGCTTATGCTCTTATCACGCTATTGCTGTAGTCGTTGTAACTGTATAATTCCTGCTCACATACAGTCCCATTATACTGAGAGAGGGAAGTGTGTGGTGTTCCTTACAGCCGTCCACCAGGTGCCGGGATTCTCCAGGCCGCAGTTATCGCTGTACTCCAGACAGCAGGAGTCCGGCACACGCGTGGCGTTGTACACGTGAAACCAGTCCGTGTGATTGGTCACTCCACAGCAGCGAAACTACAACACAAAGGCACTGTCATCACACCATAACATAACCATATCTTGCAGTTCTCTGTGAAATAGTAATAAGTGAGGAGATGAAGTGAACGCACGTCGGTTTGGACGATGCTCCAGGCGTTGGTCAGACCGATGTTGCCTTCGGTCCCGAACAGCTGGAGCCCCTTTTTCAGGTCACTTTGCGCATACAGATCAATCTACAACACACAGTCAAGAATAGCTTATTCAGCTCAATTCAGGTCAGTTCTCATACAGCAGCGTCAGTAGTCAGATCAATAATATTGTTGAATATTAAGTGTCCCCAACTAATGACGCCAGAGGTGACGGTGGCAGGAGCCCAGACTCCATCAGTGACAGAATGGAGAGAAACGCTTGGGATAAACCAGCTCAGTCGCTCAGTTCTCCTCTGGCCAACGAACCAACACGGTGTGATTATGATTCAGACAGCATTACAGGTCAGAATGCTGATTGATATCATTGTGAATATGAATGGCCATAAGATGGTCATAGGGGTCTGTGCAGAGGACTTGGTGTTACTAGATCTAAGTGCTGCATTTGATACCATCGACCACAACATGCTTTTGAATAGACTCGAAAATTACATTGGCATTAGTGGAGTTGCATTAGCATGGTTTAAATCATATTTATCAGACCATTATCAGGTTTTAGTAGTAAATGAAGAGATGTCTTATCGATCACAAGTTCAGTATGGCATACCACAAGGCTCAGTACTGGGACCGCTGCTGTTCATTCTGTACATGCTGCCATTAGGAGATATCATTAAGAAGCATGGCATTAGTTTTCACTGTTATGCCGATGATACTCAGCTCTATATTTCTTCACACCCTGACGACACTTGCCAAATCACAAAATGAACAGAATGCATAGCTGATATAAAAAACTGGATGACTAGGCATTTCCTACCACAAAATTCTGATAAAACAGAGTTCCTAATGATTGGACCATAAACCTCTGCGCGTAATAACCTGGAATACTGTCTAACACTTGATGGCTGCTCTGTCAAGTCTTTGTCGTCGGTAAGGAACTTGTTTCTAGTATCTGTAAAACCCCATTCTTCAATCTTAAAAATATATCAAAATTATGACATGATTTCAATGACAAATGCAAAACTGTTACTTCAAGATATTATTAATATATTATATTATTAACATTTTTTTTTTTTACTGGAGAAAAGGGCAAAAATTCTGATTAAATTCTGATTTTTTTAATTTTATTGTCGTCAACCCGTCTGTATAAACACTCTTCACATGTGAAATGACTGTGTTGCTCAGATCCTGCACAGATTAGTCTAAAGATAATTCTAAATGCACTAAATACAATGACAGTGGACCATAAAATTATATCCCTGAATATTACAGTTAATACTAGCCATAATGCTATGTGTCAGTAAATCAATATAATTATGAACAAGCAGTCACTCGGTGAGAACAACAAGAGCGTGTAAGTTGTTTTTTCTTAATATCCAGTTCTCCTGTTGTTCTGTTTACTATTTGTCAAGTAGGTAGGGCTATTTTCGATTCTTTGCTTATTTATAATTTTTATCTTCACTAAATATCTGTATTTTAATTAGACGTGTTCCTATTTTGAATTTATGCCGCGCATCTAAAGGGTCTATTTTATTGTAGCACTTAAGTAGCGCTGTTCAACAGCTAGTTTCGGTTTCGCCCATTCTCGAGATATTTGCTTTGGCTGTGCTAATTGCAAGGGCGGCCACAGCTGTCCTCACTCAGGCAATTGAAAGCTTTATATCTATGTAGTGTGCGTGCTGTCGCGGAAGCGTCAGTGGAAGCATTCAGCTCTCGTGTTCAGCCTCCTTGTGTGAAGACCGACTCAGGTAAAGACCTGCGACTCTACCTGCGCGACTCCACCGAGCAAGGACACCTGCAAGGCACTTAAGTATCTTCTTCACCCTTTCCTTTCCCACCTTTTCTTATTTCCCTTAATCAACATGTGCTTTCAATACATTCCTGTTGTCTCTCGACAACGCTCTCTGATCATGCACAGAAGGCAGTGCAATACTGCTAATCTGCGCCCTATTCTTTCATCCTCACACTCACCTCTCACTCTTTCTATGGGTCTATGGAATTGTCAATCAGCAGTCAATAAAGCTGACTTCATTCCAGCCTTTGCATCTCATTCTACTCTTAATATCTTGGGCTTGACTGAGACCTGTATCCGTCCAGAAGACTCAGCAACCCCTGCTGCTCTCTCTAACAACTTCTCTTTCTCCCACACCCCTCGCCAGTCTGCGAGGGGTGGGGGTATTGGTCTTCTCACTTTTAACAATTAGAAATACTCAACTCTCTCTTCTCTATGCAATAACTACTCATTTGAATATCATGCTATTACACTTACAACTCCCATTAAGATCCATATTGTAGTCATATATCGCCCCCCAGGTCAACTGGGAAGCTTTGTAGAGGAGCTGGATGTGCTGCTTTCCTCTTTCCCTGAGGATGGCATCCCACTTGTAGTCTTTGGCGACTTCAACATTCATCTAGAGAAGCCGTATGAAACAGACTTCATCTCTCTCCTAGCCTCTTTCGATCTCCAACGGCTTATCACCACAGGTACTCACAAGTCAGGCAACCAACTGGACCTGGTTTACACACACAACTGCATCACAGACAATATTTTGGTGAAACCTCTCAATGTGTCAGACCATTTCCTCATTACTTTCAATCTACAACTCACTAACCTAGCACCACCAACTCCCCTACCAGTTACTTTCAGACAAAACCTGCGCTCACTTTCTCCGTCCCATCTTTCCTCTGCTGTGTCATCTTCTCTTCCCTCACCTTCGCATTTCTCATCTCTGGATACTTTATGCTCCATTCTAACCTCTTCTTTAGACAACATCTGCCCTCTCTCCTCCAGGCCAGCATGCGCTACTCCCTCCAACCCCTGGTTATCTGAGATTCTTTGTGAACACCGGACCGAACTCAGGTCAGTGGAGAGGAAATGGCGCAAATCAAAAGACACATCTGACCTCAGTAGGTATCAATCTTTGCTCTCTGCCTTTTCTGCTGATGTTCACGCTGTAAAATCTTCATATTTCCACAACAAGATAGATCAACAGCGCCTCTAACACAAGTTCACTGTTCAAGACATTCAACTCTCTCCTCTGTCCACCTCAACCACCACCCACCTCCTCGCTAACTGCTGATGATTTTGCTAACTTCTTCACTAACAAAACTAATATCAACTATCAATAAAACAACTATCAGCAGTCACTTCTCAGCTTCACACACACAGGAACCCAGACTAATCTCTCCCACAGCCAACAACCTTCTCTCCTCCTTCACTCCACTAACCGAGGATGAAGTATCTAAACTTCTCCTCTCTAGTCATCCTACCACCTGCCCTCTGGACCCCATCCCCTCGCACCTTCTACAAGCAATCTCTCTCACACTTCTTCCAGCTCTCACACACATCATCAACTCATCCCTCCACACTGGCATTTTCCCTACAGCATTCAAGCAGGCTCGGGTAACGCCACTGCTTAAAAAACCAATGTTAAACACATCACTTTTAGTGAATTACAGAACTGTCTCTCTCCTACCATTCATTGCGAAAACACTTGAATGAGTTGCTTTCAACCAAGTATCATCTTTCCTGTCTCTGAACAACCAGCTGGATATCAACCAATCTGGCTTCAAGAAAGGGCATTCAACCGAGACTGCATTACAGTCGGTCACCGAAGCCCTGCGGTTCGCAAAAGCTGCTTCCAAATCATCAGTTCTCATCCTCCTGGATCTCTCTGCTGCCTTCGACACTGTGAACCATCAGATCCTTCTGTCCACCCTCTCATCACTGGGCATCACAGGTACTCCTCTCCACTGGTTTGAGTCCTATCTCACAGGTAGGTCCTCCAGGGTCACATGGAGAGGTGAGGTATCCAAAGCACATCAACTGACCACAGGGGTTCCCCAGGGTTCAGTTCTTGGACCGCTCCTCTTCTCCATTTACACCACATCACTGGGACCCATCATACAGGCACATGGTTTCTCTTACCATTGCTATGCTGATGACACCCAGATCTACCTCTCATTTCAACCAGATTATCCCACAGTAGCTGTACAGATCTCAAGCTGTCTGGCGGACATCTCGGCATGGATGAAGGAACATCACCTACAGCTCAACCTGGCAAAGACTGAGCTTCTAATCCTCCCTGCCAATTCGTCTCTACAGCACGACTTCACCATCCAGCTAGATTCTTCCTCAATCACCCCATCAAGGTCAGTCAGAAATCTTGGAGTAATCTTTGATGATCAGCTGACCTTCCCAGACCACATCACAAAGACAGCTCGATCATGCAGGTTTGCTATGCACAACATCAGGTAGATCAGGCCTTTCCAAACTGAGCATGCAACACAATTTCTCGTCCAGGCCCTGGTAATTTCTAGGCTTGATTACTGCAATGCTCTTCTGGCTGGACTTCCATCATGTGCAACTAAACCTCTACAAATGATCCAGAATGCTGCAGCTCGTTTGGTCTTCAAGGAGCCCAAAAGGGCCCATGTCACTCCGCTGTTTATCTCTCTGCACTGGCTACCCCTCGCTGCTCACATCAAGTTCAAGGTGTTGACACTTGCTTACAAATTGACCACAGGATCAGCTCCCTCCTACTTCCACTCACTACTACAAGTCTACATCCCTACCAGAAGCCTACGATCAGTCAATGAGCGACGGCTCGTGGTCCATCACAGAGAGCCTCAAAATCACTCTCCAGAACATTCTCATTCACGGTACCATGCTGGTGGAATGATCTGCCCACCCTCATCCGGAATGCAGTATCCCTGACAGCATTCAAAAGACAACTGAAAACTTATCTCTTCCGAAAAAAAATCTCTCCTTTTCCTTTAATATCCCTGCTTATCTGGCTTATGCTACTCCGAGCAATGTCTGAACTTTGTATTTTGAGCACTTCTTGCGTTGTTTTTGTCTCTTCACGATGACTCGCTTGGTTTAGTCCTCAGTTGTAAGTCGCTTTGGATAAAAGCATCTGCTAAATGACTAAATGTAAATGTAATTAATAAATTTAAGAGAGGAATGTAACAAAATACAAAAATGGATACGTCACATGTACACTGCCTGTTGTTGCATTGTTGATCCGGTTCTGTGCTGATTCTCAGAGGATCTTCAGAACAAGATTTACCACATTTGACTCTTATTGCTTGAGCTTCTGCTATTTCAGAATAATAGTTGTTATTATGACCTGTTCAACAGTTTTTCCTGCATATTAGCTCATCGTGACTACTTTTCTAAACAATACAAATGTGTTATTATGTTATTGATAAATGTAAATCTGGTTCATTCAACTGTCGGTCTGGTTTAGTTTAGTTTCAATAAATGATCTTGGACTGGAGAAAGTTTTGACTTCTTAAATATAGAATATGTTTTCATAGTACAATGAATTCAAATAGAGAACAACTGATGAAAACTTAGATTTTTTACAATACAGATTTTTTTAAAGCAGCTTAACTTTTCTTGAACATCACACATTATTACAAATAGATGATGACTAGAGAGAAGTGCTTCATTGATGATTGATATTGCTCCAAATAAATAAAAAAAAAACGTTAAATGCAAATGAAGCACAAATGCATGAATTTGTAAATTCATACGAGCTCCATTCATTAAATGCAAGCAAATTTAATTTGTGTATAAAAACTGTTGTTGAAACAATGAAACCGTTTACATCCGATTGGATGATTCACATAGAAACTCATTCTGCTGGTGTTCGATGTATGAGGCCCATAGAGCTGGGAAAGAGACCGAGTGGAATGAATGAACAAAGCGGTGCTTGTCTGAAGTCAGTCCTGCTGGCCAAGAGTAAAGATCCTCAGCATTACTTCTGAAACTCATACTACCGTCCCATTTCTGCTGTATGTTCTTGGTGATCTCTGTCCTTGTTCAACTCACCTAATCAAACCTGAATATATTGTAAGAAAGGTGCAAATCCCCACCTTAATCTTCTTTGGATTATAGATGCTACAAAATCTCATCTAAACACATTTCATCAATATATGTACTTATACATATAAAATATACACTTCTATTTCATCTGAATATCAACATTGCTATGATTTAGTCTGACAAAAGTTAAAAGATCAAATTTTGTGTCTGGAAAATAGTGATCTGTGACATTATATTACATTGAATATTAAAGTTTTTTGTGTAGTTTTGTTAATGAGTGATTTGGGGACTGCTGAACTCCAGGGGTCCTTTGCTGCATGGACTGGAGTATTTCTGAGGGCGACTGGATATTAAAACTGAGACAATAACTGACTACATCAAGTTTTGTATGACAACTACCATTCTAGTCAAAACAAATCCCAACTCCAGACCATGAATGACCCACCAAATAAAACTCAAACTTGGGAAGAAACAACAAGCATTTATTCGCAAGGACTGGCTTTCATTGAGAGACATTAACAGCTCTGTGAAAAATGAAATCAAAAATGAAAAACTTGTAAGGACAAATTAGAACAGGATTTCAGTAGCATGAACACCGGGCAGGCTTTCAGAAAACACTCACTGGACCCACTTTGAAGGCCAGTTCTCCTACATCTACTGCCCCAGCTCCTTCCCCAGAGACCTAAACCCTTTTTGGTGGGTTGAGACCCTGAACTGCAGCACATGTGAAAGACTGTTTAGGAGCGATCCACCCCTGCTATAGTTATTCCCAAACTCCACCATCTCCATGTGTCTTCAGCCGCTGGATCTATGATCTCCTCAGGGACATACCTCAGACAGTGAGGACTCCTCAGGCCCGTCCTCTACACACCATCACATACTTCAGATACTCAGATGACGTACTCGCCCTCCTCACCGGCACAGAATCAGTTTCAGTGTATCACCTAACCTGCCCATTTCTCCCATTGGTGGACAGACGGTCTTCTCCTCAATGTCACAGAATCAAGGAACCAAAGGAACTCATCCTGGACCCTCCACTGCTCACGGCTCTATCTCCATCAGTAGATATTGTCAGCAGTTTAAGGTACCTTGGCATTATTTTGGATAATGAAATTGAGTTTTGACCATCCTATCTCAGAAATCCACAGACGCTGCTAACAGAGACTGTCATGTAAACTCAGGACTCATGCCTGCTTCTCTCGTACCGTAGTGTCACTGAAGCCTGTCCTCCTGTTTCCCCTGCTCTCTCTCCCAATACAAACAAGCTTCCTAAGATCACTAACCCTTACTCAAAAAAAATTGGTCTTCCAGCTCCCGACCTGTCGGCTCTTATTGACACTGCTACTGTAGAGCAAACCCTGCAAGACCAAACCCCAGCCCCGTCTCAGCCGAACCCCAGCCCCATCTCTGCCGAACCCCAGCCCTGTCTCGCCTGGACCCCAGCCCCGTCTCTGCCGAAACCCAGCCCAGTCTCGCCCGGACCCCAGCCCCGTCTCGCCCGGACCCCAGCCCCGTCTCTGCCGAACCCCAGCCCCGTCTCTGCCGAACCCCAGCCCCGTCTCTGCCGAACCCCTGCCCCATCTCGGCTCGTGCTTCAGCCTTCCCCCAGACACAGAGAGAGAACCCATAAAACAGACGCCTGGGGAAGAGTTTGTACTTTCGCCTATAAGAGTGTTAAATTCACAGAATGCATCATTTTTAAATTCATAGATTTTTGTGTAATATGTGTAGCCTGACTTCGTCATACTTCATATTCTAGTCAGAATGTGAGTCTGATACTGCTCCATAGGGCTTTGATTATGAGGCGTGTCTTAACCGAACCAGGAAAAAAAAACTCAATTGGATAGACCTACAACCAATCAGAGCAAGCAAACGGCAAGGAAGGACGGCAAACAAATCTTTACGATCGACAAATGCCTTGATTGCAGTTCTCTGTTCATCTTTTAAAATTAGTGTGCTGTCGATTTCTTTTACAACAGACGCGATAGCGGAATCTGTACATCTCAATTCTCCAGCGGCAGCCATCTTTGTTGTAAACCAGTTCAACCCAAGCGCTCTTTGATGCCGTGATAATTACGTAACTGCAGATCATCTGTCCATCATCGTATAAAGCCCGCCCTGGCAATTTGATTGGCCCGACGATTTCTGAACCGATCATAATTACTCCTCAATGGATCGAGTCCAGACCGAACTTCCCGACCAAAAAATGTTGTAGGCGGGGTTCGGGCCGGCATCCAGGCTATAATATGTGTATTTATGTGTTCAATATATGTATGGGTATTTTGTGCAGTATGCGTGCCGAATGTTATTCCTGGTACAGTCAGTCAAAACAAATTTCCTCTATCAAGGAATATAAAGAATGAATCTGGACTGGCGGACACAATGTTTTTACAATTAGTATTATTATATTTAAATGTAATAATGTAATTCATGGGGTTATTTAATAATTCCATGAATTAGATGTACATTTCAGACATCTTCACTTCTCATTAAAACCTCATAAACTAATTGAGTGAAATCATTCAATTTATTTACAGGGATTTATATTGTGACATATTTTCAATTAAAATATGGGCAGTTAAATGTGTTTAGTGTTATCAGAATTCAGTGTCATCAGTTTGCCTAAAAGAATATTTAGATGTTTTCTGCATCATTTATGTGCGGTTATGGTTGGGAGAAGGTTGAATCTTTTTGTACCAATTTCTCCCATAATGGCTATTTGTGAATGAAACGATGAAATGCAGGTTTGATCAGAAAGGAAGGTCTGGCCTCAGATTCACTGCTGCTTTAACTCTATCGGTTCAGTGTGGCTTTCCTTACGACTTTAGCCTTTATGACTTTCAGCTTCAAATTTTGATTTTATTCCAAAAAATATTACAACTTTATTCTCATTATGCTACCATCTGAAAATAAGTCATAATCTTTAAAACAAAGCAATAAACCAGCAGATGACAAGAGTTTCAGTGATTTTACCACAAGCAAGAAAGAGGTGTTCGGCAGAAACGCAATATAATAAAAGTCAGTTCTATAAAAATAACTATCATTTCTTAATGATAATAAATTCTTCCAACAAATAATCAAATTTAGTGACTATGCGCTTTGTGGCGCTGATCAACACACAGTCAGAACTACAAGTTTAATAATATCCAATAAAAACTACTTTATTCAGGCAAAAACCTTTTACAGCACTTAGTATGCAGTAGTGTCGGCGCATATGCATATTAAATATGCGTCCTTGACAGAAGCAGTAAACATAAAGGCAGAAAACGCATATGAAATCGAATTGATCGCAAATTAACATCTTAACTATTCTTCGCTGAACACATGAAGTTAGGTGAAGTGTTTAAGGAAAATTAGTATTCTGACATAAGTACTCCATTATAAATGAAGTTATAAATGAAGGTTTTGCAGTTTTTCCTTCAGAGGATTTGCACTTCCGTCATCAGTCGGCCAAACAGACTGTCATCAATGAATTATTTAACACCACAAACAGCGAGGAAACAGGAAAACAGGAGAAAGACAGCGATCTATACTGTTAAAACCTGCCAATAAAAGCTGTCCTCAAAGGATTGGGTTTCAATCCTCCAGACAGGATTAGTGTATAGGCATGAGGAGCTGTCATTTGAAATGTAAATGTGCATGAAATAAGCATTACGGTGGCTTTCGAACACCTCCTTCCAGGCCGAGCGCTGGGTGTCTTCTCCATTATTCCCTGTGATCCCACAACGGTTGCTGGCTCTACGCCCTTCACACAGCCTTCCTGATAGATGTAATACAGTAATAAATCATAAATAATAAAAAGCGGTAGAGAGGAAGAAGCAGAAAGAGGTCAAGGAGGTCATTTCTAATCATCTGTGTGGACCAGAAGAAAAGTATGTACAGAATAACACAACTTCAGCCTTATATTGCTAGTTTATCAATGTAATCGCTCCCTGTAGACATGCTGATTCTGCTGATGTTTCAATCCACACATACTTGCACACTCCCCATCATCCAATAAAGCTTATTTATAATCACTAAATCAAACCCACACTCTACACCCCTGTGCTGCACATACTGTGGTAGACATAATAAAACAATACAAAACCATTTAAACAAAATAAAAACTTACTAAAAAAAAAAGTACAATACAGCTTCCTCATTGAATATAGGCCAATTCAAAAAGATGCGTTTTTAGCTTAGATTTAAAAACAGACAAAGATGATGCAGAGCGAATACACAAAGGTAGAGCATTCCATAGTCTGGGGGCAGCTACTGAAAAAGCCCGGTCACCCCTGCACCTCAGCTTCGACTTTGACTATGTCAACTATAATTGACATATCAGTTCACCACTGAAGGTCACTGTGTGATTGTTGTTGGTGATGAAGACTTGTGTTATCACTAAATATGCTTTCCTCTAAATATGTTTCTTGTGTTTCACAGCCCGAGCCGTTCAATAGCACCTGTGGTCTTTTGTTGTCTTCAAAGTAGAGCTATTTTATCAATTCCTTATGCTACGATTATTCATTGTCCGTGTTTTAGTTACGGAAAGATCTCACAAATGTCACTTCGACATATTGACTAGCACGTAACTTTGTGCATTGTGTCATTTTGTGTGGATGCAAGTAATATTTTAAAACACTGATGAAAAGTGTGTTGTTTATCTTTTTTTTTTACATCGTATTTTTGTCATCAGTATGTTGTAATGGTTTAATTAGCTTCATGATGCATATTTCACAGAAATAAAAAAAAAAACGCTGACAGTGAGAATATTATCAGGATGAAGGGTGAATTAATGGTGTGTTTTCTCTCTCTGTGTTGGAGGACGAGAAGACAGAATGAATTATCTTTGACACACAGCCAGTGAAGATATGCTGCTATCACTGCAAGCGTGTTCATCACACTCTGTGCCATATGGGCTGAAGAGAAGTGCCAAGAAAACCAATAGCAACATCCTCTCACAGACAGAGAAAGGGAAGACAGTTTGATTATTTTACACTGAGGAAGAAGTCATCATGTGTCCTTATCAAATCCTCTGTTCTTCAATGATCTCAGCGTTTGAGCTTTGTGTCGAGCTCAGCCTCGAGGTCCTGCAGTGCTGCAATATTCATTATACTGTATATATCATATTCATATCCATGGCTGTAGATGATACTGACACAATAAATACCTCGCTTACTCGCACCGCTCTCAGTGCTGTTTCAGTGCTAAAGGTAAAGACTCTTTTTCAAATGTTTCAAATCTCAAAATCTAATTTTAAGATAAAGGTTCCCACAGACTTTTAACCCTCACTTATAATATGTTTATTTTAGGATAAAGACTGACATTATAAATAATAAACATGATAAAGACATTATGGCACTTACTACATGGCTACATAAATAAATGCATGGTCATGAAATATTGATTTGTGTGTAAAGATGATCTGATTTGAGTGTGGAGTGAAACGAGACTCATGAAACTGGAAATCACAGAGACAATGCCTTATTATACAGTTTAGTGTAATTATAATGAAATATGTGAGAGCAGAATGCCGCTATTGACCAATCACAATCAGTGAAATAATATGAAATAATAAATAGCGTAAAAGACAGATCCATTTCGTACGTACCTGATCTTGATATGCAAAGAACAGAATCATGAACAGAATCTCCAACAATAATATCAGGAGCAACAGAATGAAGAACTGTAGAAACACAAGCAGAAGAGAGAGTATGTTTATATGGGAGAGAATAGAAATATGACTGCTTTTGTAGTTTTACTATCAAAGATATTAGCAACTTGTTGTGGTGGTGTCTAGACGCAGGTCCTCCTCTGATCTGGATCCGGCCCGAATCCGGCTGACTACATGCGTTGTGGTCGTGTTAAACCTAACCATAACTTGACTACATTTTTTAATACGTATATATACTCTTTACTCCACTACATTTGCAATGAGTAATGCAGTTACTCTTACATTTTGCATGGCACCTACTTTTTCTGCAGCAGTTTATTTCTGCTACAACAGAAGTGGTATCGCCACCTATAGGGCATTGAGTGAACTAAGTCTTGGGCGTTGTGCCCAAACTTGTCAACAATGCTGCTTTACACGAATGTTAGTGCATTAGCAGGCCATTGCTGAACCTCCATATATGAGATGAGGACATGATTAGGCCGAAAGCAGCACGTCCAGTTTTACTGAAAAGTGCAAAAGAAGATATTTTTGTTATGCTGGTTGAAAGTCTCCTCATATCCTGATAGCAATCACTATGTTAAGTGATCTAAATGTATTTTTATAATTATATATCATCTGTGGAAGGACCATAAAATGATTGTTCAATCATTGTATTCGGTCCGAATGAAACGATAGCATGTGTTCCCTCAGTCAGCTTGTGTTTGCGTACACCGCTGCGCAGTCTGTTCACGCAAACATCAGTGTTTCACATACGCTGTGCGGACAGACAGCAACAGCCTAACTTTCCTTCTGAACCGATAACAAGTGGCATTGGCAAAGGATCTACGAAAAAACAGACATCTTCATCTGAGCCAAGCAGACTCTCATCATAGAGACCCTGGCATGCAAAAAACATTATTACACACTGACACATTTCGCTAAGCTACACAACCGAAAACTTGCAGCATCTGATTCCGTTTTTAAAAAGTAGGACTGTTACTGTTTCTCACCGGTGAATGACACATGAGGCTTGTGCGACTTTAACCGGTGCTGCACTGACCGATCGGTTTATGACATCAGAGCACCTTATGCTTTTGAATCGCCCTCGCGGTACTTTGATGTCATAATGTGTCATTTGATGGGGTGGCTTTGGATGAGGCGTGTATTTGGAGGCGTGCTTTGGAGGAGGAGTGGCTTTGGAGGAGGTATGCTTTGGAGGCGTGGCTTTGGAGGAGGAGTGGCTTTGGATGAGGCGTGTATTTGGAGGAGGCGTGGCTTTGGAGGCATGCTTTGGAGGAGGAGTGGCTTTGGAGGCATGCTTTGGAGGAGGAGTGGCTTTGGATGAGGTGTGTATTTCAAGGAGGCGTGGCTTTGGAGGCATGCTTTGGAGGAGGAGTGGCTTTGGATGAGGCGTGTATTTGAAGGAGGCGTGGCTTTGGAGGCATGCTTTGGAGGAGGAGTGGCTTTGGATGAGGCGTGTATTTGGAGGAGGCGTGGCTTTGGAGGTATGGCTTTGGATGGCGATTTGCAGGGAGGGTGGGATTGTATGCTTTCAATGCAACAGGCTAAAGTTAGCATTTCTCAGATCACCTATTGCACCTTTAACATTGATTTCTTTATTTGCTAATGTTATATTGAAGAGAGGTTTTTGAAGGATATTGGAAGGATAGAAAATAAACGTGATAGCTCTCCTCACAAACCAACTCTTAGGTGTCGAGGACTAGTGCATCTTTGGTTTTATATTCAGTTAGTATGGTTAAAATCAGTCATTTTCATTGTAAGGCGTCTGTGTGGTTTTCTCTTTACACTATAGTGTTCAGCTGAAATCTGAGGATGTTATAAGGGCCGTTTTACAGTGTCGAGAGGATCGAGATTTATTTACAGATCCTTTAATCTTGCAGTCTTTATTTCATGCTGGATCAACTCTTGGCACTTCTTTGAAAAGTTGTCAGGTGATTTAAAAAAAAACTGCATTGAAATATAACAAGCCCAAATTATACTTACAGTTAATAGTATTTTACCAGTGTCTTTCTTGACCAACTATTAAAAACGTAATTACTCAGAATATTGTATTCAGTGGCTAACATTTGGTGAAATTACCATACACAAAAGCATCCTTTACATATGAATGTGTTTATTTAAAAAAAAAACATCTCTAATATGTCCACAAACCTAATTTGTTAGATTGCTCAAGCAAATGTATACTCTTTCTTTTAGATCAAGACTATGTATAATATACACTGCTGGGCAAAAAAGTGTACAGTACATAGAAGAGACTTTTGTCTTGTAAAGATATTTTCTGTTATTTGTTGCGTGGAAACAAACAAAGAAAGAAAACATTATTCACTGGAAAAGTCCAAAATGTATTTTCTGGTCCAATCTCTTTAACTCTTCCTCATTCTGTGTGAGGGAAATAAAGAAAGCCAGAGACTGTAGCTGAATTCAGAACCACATGCTAGCATTTCTTGCTATTTTTACCATATCTTTTTAAGGCAGGAATGATAAGAGCAGTATAGTAGTGTGCGGTTCTGAACCCGTAATCACTGGAGTTAAAGACGCACAGGAGAGACAAGGCAGTCAATGAAATGAGCACATAACATAAATAGCAGCTTAAGCAGTAAACATCATCATCCCCCATGTGGACATGGGAATATTTGATCATAAATCATCTTCAGGCTGCGAATGCGATAGTCTCTGCAGTGATTGCAGCAATATATATTCACAGACGACACTCACATCGGCACTGAACCACAAACAGCTGGAGCAAATCAACACCAGCTAAACATTATAATTCAGTGTTTCGTTTATCTTTCTAATCAAATACATTTACACACATATATTACCAGAAAAACAAGGTCTGCGCGTTTAGATGAGTGATTTTGCTTGCATTCACAGATTTTTCCTTTAGCTTGTTTTCTTCAGTTGGCTGGTTCAAAAAATTACAGTTTGGGATTTTTCACTGTATATTACTCTCACTATAGGAATAAATGGATTACTGTGTAAACCCCAGTATAAGGTGATCTGCAGATATGAATCTTTTGCGGAAGGTTCCAAATAATAATAATTAGGAACGGTGGTGTTTAAGGAATAGACGGCCCTGAGCCGAGCTCTGCAGGTTCATGTTAACCAGTCATTTTGAAGAAGATTGTGAGATGTGCATGTAGTTTGTTTCAGACTCATTCAAAAATGCAGAGAATTCAATTAGCATGCTGTACTTATTTCTTTTTTTTTATATTTCAGCAGTATATGGTAATTGAATATCGCTTGACATTGGATGAAGTAGATGTGCCACCACTCACTGGATTAATCAAACAGCATAAAATGAATGCAGAAGAACGAGTGGAAGATCTGCTGCTGGCAGAGAAACGAGAAAGCTGTTGAGATTGTTCATGACTTTGGGTTTCCTCTTTGATTTCTCATCACTGTTGGATCACCAGTTTTACGCCACTGAGTGGTGCTGCACTGATGAAGGGAAGACGTTGGAACACAAAGGGCCATGACTAGACCGACCACCATTCTGCTTTGCTCTTCAGGGTTTTTAGAATGTATTCAGCTGAAATAAACAATCCAGCTCAGGCCCTGTGAGGTTCTGACAGACTGATATCTGCATCTGTCTCGGGACACTCTGACAGAAGGTAGGTCTCACTGGCCCCTTGAAACATGTCCTCTAAAACTATCCGCTGGTCTCTGACAGCTTTTAAAAAGTCAAGATGCACTAGATTCAGAGAGTAAACTGAGAGTAAACAGACAGTAAACTGAGACTCACCAATCTCAAAACAGTTTTAAATGACTTCTCCCTATGGAACAAATGGTGTAAACCAGGGCTTTTAAAAGCATTCCTGAAGCCTTTGTGGACTTCTTTCTTTTTGGACGCATCCAGCTTCAGTGACACCAATGTACTCCTTGTCAGCCGGATACGGGCAGTTTCCAGATCAGATGGAGGACCACAACTCACAATGTAGTGAGCCCTATCTAGGCCGTATCCAGATCAGATGGTGGACCTGCACCTAGACACGACCACAGCGCATGATGTAGTCAGCTGGATCTGGGCCGTATCCAGTTCAGATGGAGGACCTGCGCCTAGACACGACCACAATACATGATGTAGTCAGCCGGATCCGGGCCGTATCCAGATCAGATGGTGGTCCTTGGCCTAGACACGACCACAATACATGATGTAGTCAGCCGGATCCGGGCCATATCCAGATCAGATGGTGGACCTGCGCCTAGACACGACCACAACTCATGACGTAGTCAGCCGGATCTGAGCCGTATCCAGATAAGATGGAGGACCTGCGCCTAGACACGACCACAGCGCATGATGTAGTCAGCCGGATCTGGGCCGTATCCAGATCAGATGGAGGACCTGGGCCTAGACACGACCACAACTCATGACGTAGTCAGCCGGATCTGAGCCGTATCCAGATCAGATGGTGGACCTGCGCTTAGACATGACCACAACGCATGATGTAGTCAGCTGGATCAGGGCCAAATCTAAATCAGATGGTGGACCTGCGCTTAGACACGACCACAACGCATGATGTAGTCAGCCGGATCTGGGCCGCATCCAGATCAGACGGAGGACCTAAGGCTAGACCTGACCACAACGCATGATGTAGTCAGCCGGATCTGGGCCGTATCCATATCAGATGGAGGACCTGCGCCTAGACACGACCAAAACGTATGATGTAGTCAGCCGAATCTGGGGCGTATCCAGATCAGACGGAGGACTACTCGATATATATCTACTCGATCTCCATTATTGCCACTCTGATTGCCACTCTGATTCATATTATCAATTTTAGCAGAAAGCCACATTTATGTGAGACAAACTCATGTCACTTCAAGAAGAAATGCTATTGTTACACGTCTTTTATTCTAAAACTTGCTAATTAATTATATAATTATTTCATAATAGAGCCCTCGCACATGTCCTGTTGGATGTTTTGTTTGACATGATAGGGTATTGGTTCACTCACGCTCAGGAGTAACGGGCGGTTCTCTTTGACCGCACCCACACACCCCAGACAGCCAATCACCATGATGATGCTTCCCGCAGCGATGAGCAGATTTGCCGCCGAGAGCGACGGAAGGGAGGATGAGAGGGTTGCGAAGTTTCCCTGGGTGATGGAGAGCCAAACTCCCACTCCGAGAATCCCACAGCCGCCCAGCTGTGTGAGAGAGAGAGAGAGAGAGAGAGGGAGGGAGAGAGGGAGATGGGGAGGGAGAGAGGGAGATGGGGAGGGGGGGGGGAGATGGGGAGGGGGGAGGGAGATGGGGAGGGAGGGAGGGAGAAAGAAGAGAGTGAGAGTGAGAGAGAGGGAGGGAGGGAGGGAGAGAGAGGGAGATGGGGGGGGAGGGAGGGAGAGAGAGGGAGATGGGGGGAGGGAGGGAGAGAGAGGGAGATGGGGGAGGGAGGGGAGAGAGAGGGAGATGGGGACAGAGGGAGATGGGGAGGGAGGGAGAGAGGGAGGGAGCGAGAGGGAGAGAGAGAGGGAGGGAGAGAGAGAAGGAGAGACAGGGAGAGAGGGAGAGAGAGAAGGAGAGGGAGAGAGAGAGGGAGAGGGGGAGAGAGAGAAGGAGAGGGAGAGAGAGAGGGAGAGGGGAGAGAGAGAGAAGGAGAGGGAGAGACAGAGAGAGGGAGAGAGAGAGGGAGAGATAGAGGGAGAGAGAGGGAGAGGGAAAGAGAGAGAGAGAGGAAGAGAGAGAGGGAGAGAGGGAGAGAGAGGGAGAGAGAGAAGGAGAGGGAGAGAGGGAGAGAGAGGGGGAGAGAGAGGGAGAGAGAGAGAGAGAGAGAGAAAGAGAGAGAGAGAAAGAGCATGTAAAACAACACTGAGCTGATGGAAAAGTGCACAGACAAAACTACATTTGATATACAACTGGCATAAATTTGTTTTAGTGCCACTAATCTTAAATAGTATTTCAATGCATTGTGTCACATGATTAAATAGGGCCTGTTCTGTCTCCACATGTGAGACACAGATGTGCATGTATAAAACAGCTCCAGCTCATAATAATGCAGTGTCTCCAGGGGAAACTCACAGCCAAGAGAATGCAAAATAATTTTTGTTAAAATATTGTTACGGCGTCCAGTCTCCCTGAGTCCATCATTTCTCAACCACGAGCGCCCTCTCCTGAGTTCTAGTGTATTGCATACTCTCTTATTAGTATGCATCATTTGCGCTGTGACTACCATCACCTGTTCTGTGCTAATCATTGCTCAGCCTTTATCTGCCTCATTAACTCAATGTTCTGTGCGAAGTATTGCCTCTCTACGTGTGCATGTCCGAGCCGGTTCTGAGTATCAAGATTACCTGCATTTCTGATCCTCGCTATACTAACCTTCTCTGATTGCCTGCAGCCATCCTCTCGACCCTCTGCCTGATCCGGACACCGATTCAAGCCGCCTGCCTAGACCTTTCTGCCTGTCCCTGGTGTATGTACGCTCGCCGCCAGCCCAGACCTTTATGCCTGTTCCAGTTTACTGCACGCACGCCGCCTGCCTACGACTCCCAGCCTGGTTTCTCCCTACTGCCTGCGCAACCTCATCCGAGACTTCCTGAGTTTATTTCTGACTGTCTTTGAGTTATCTTCCAAGAATTCCTGAGATTATTTCTGACTGCCTTTGAGTTATTAAAGTTGTTGCAAATGGATCTGCCTCAGCCTTCTGATTCGTTACAGAATACTTCGCCACACGAGGATCCAGCAACTATGACCGCATTAGCCGCAGCGTTCGACTCACAAGCCTCGCAACTGGCTTCCATCACCATCAGCTTACACGTCCAACAGCTTTGACGGAGGAACTGGTAAAGGCTGTACAAGCTCTACGAACCTCTTCCTCGGGCGCTTCTTCTGATTCGGTCTCTCCGTCGCCGGCGCCGATGTCCCCACTACAGACCACCGCGAGCCCTCGACTCCAGGTAATCCAGGTAAATGCAAGGGATTCATCCTTCAATGTTCTCTGTTTCTGAGTCAACAGCCTTCACAACACCCAACGGACACCAGCAAGATCCTTTTCGTCTCCTCCCTGCTGACCGGCCGCGCACTGGATTGGATGACGGCCGTATGGAGAACGGATGGCTCTGCATTCCGCTCGTACGACGCGTTTCTTCAGGAATTCCGGGCCGTCTTTGAACATTCCAAAGAAGGGAAGGGAGCGGAGGATTTGCTACTGGAACTCATGCAAGGACGTAATTCTGCAGCTGAGTATGCACTAGAATTTCACACTTTTGCCACGCAAACTAACTGGACTGATGATTCCCTCAAAGTGATTTTCCGGCGTGGTCTGAGTCACGTGTTACAGGCAGAGCTGGCTTGCCGCGATATAGGAAGGGATTTCAACCAGTATGCTTTACTCGCCATTCAGATTGATGCCGCGCCGCGCTGGCATGCGCTCCACTACCTCTAGCAGTTTTCCTGCACCACGGAACCACTGTTCCATGCCTTCTGATTCAGGTGAACCCATGCAAATCAACTCTTTTCATATTTCAGATGAGGAAAGAGAACGTCGCCGATCACAGAGATTATGCTTGTACTGTGGAGGGGAAGGTCACGTTCGTCAAAACTGTCCACGTCGGTCTGCCAACAGAGAGAGTACTGCGGTGAGTCTAACCCTTGACTGTTTAAATCCTAAGTCATGTGTAGTAGTTCCCATAGAATTTACTGTCAACGGTAGATCCGTTTCCACGTCGGCACTGTTGGATTCTGGCGCCGCTGGGAACTTCATGTCACGAGAATTTGCTAATCTACATAGGATTACTCAAATTCCATGCATTTCTCCCCTTTCTGTCGAGGCTGTTGACGGTAGACCGCTGGGGCAACGGTCACGTCACTCACCTGTCTCAAGAGTTGCGTATGCGCACCGGGCTGCTACATAGCGAATTGATTCAATTCTATATTCTTCAAGCTCCTTACACTCCCGTGATTTTGGGGTTGCCCTGGCTCCGTAAGCATGATCCACTGCTGCAATGGACCTCCGGTCAGATCGTCAGCTGGGGAAAAAGCTGCTTCTCTAACTGCCTGTCCTCCATTCAGCCACTTCCTGTGAGGAGCATCCGAGAGACCCCCGGTGACACCGCGCTTAATCGCCTCCCCGCTATGTACCACGACCTGGCGGAAGCCTTCAGTAAGTCTAAGGCCACTAAGCTGCCGCCTCATCGTTCCTATGACTGCGCCATTGACTTCTTGCCTGACGCCACACCACCTAAGGGGCGTATCTTCCCCCTGTCTCAACCCGAGACTGAAGCCATGCAGAAATACATCGAAGAGGAGCTCGCCAAGGGTTTTATTCGACCATCTACTTCTCCCGCCTCAGCCGGATTTTTCTTCGTTCAGAAGAAGGATGGAGGACTCCGACCATGTATTGATTACAGGGCGCTCAATGATCGCACCATCAAATTTCGCTATCCTCTGCCTCTGGTTCCGGCTGCACTGGAGCTGCTCCGCAAAGCAAGATACTATACCAAGCTGGACCTGCGAAGTGCATACAACCTGGTTCGTATCCGCGAAGGAGATGAGTGGAAGACGGCCTTTTCTACGTGTACCGGGCACTATGAATACTTGGTTATGCCGTTCGGGCTTTCCAACAGTCCTGCTGTATTCCAATCCTTCATTAATGACGTGTTCCGTGACATGCTCCAACGCCACGTCATCGTCTATATTGACGACATTCTGGTTTACTCTGACTCCCTAGAAGCTCGTGTCCAACACGTTTGTGCTGTGCTACAGAGGCTCATCCAGTATCAGCTCTACGCGAAAATGGAGAAGTGTGACTTCCACCAAACCTCTACCTCGTTCTTGGGCTACATCATCAGTCCGGGGGGTGTGGCTATGGAGGATGGCAAGGTAAGGGCAGTGGTGGAGTGGCCCCAGCCCACTACTCTGAAGGAGCTGCAGCGCTTCCTAGGGTTCGCAAACTTTTATCGCCGCTTTATCAGAGGGTTCAGCACGGTGGCGGCACCCCTGACCGCGCTGGTTCGCAAGGGTACTTCTCGTCTGCCTTGGAGTGAAGAGGCTGCCCGGGCCTTTAACTGTCTCAAACAGGCTTTCACCTCAGCCCCCATCCTGCATCATCCTGATCCAGAGTCAGCTTTTGTGGTTGAAGTGGACGCCTCGAGTACCGGCCTGGGTGCAGTGCTGTCTCAGCGTCAAGGATCGCCTCCCAAATTGTACCCCTGCGCCTATTATTCCAGGAAGCTCAGTCCAGCGGAGAGGAATTAAGATGTGGGTGATCGTGAGTTGCTGGCCATGAAGGCAGCCTTTGAGGAGTGGAGGCACTGGCTGGAAGGCTCCACATACCCTTTCATCGTTCTGACTGATCACAAGAACTTGGAGTACCTGCGTTCGGCTAAACGGCTGAATCCCCGTCAGGCCAGGTGGTCTCTGTTCTTTTCTCGCTTCCAATTCACAGTCACCTATCGTCCGGGCTCAAAGAACGTCAAGGCGGATTCCTTGTCTCGTCAGTTTGATTCTGAGGTAACCACCCAGACTCCTGAAGCCGTTCTTGATCCTGATTTGATCATCAGTCCCATACAGTGGGACATCGAGACCGAGACCGAACTCGAACTGGCCAACGCTGACTCCGAGACTCCTCCAGAATGCCCCCCGGGGAAACTCTATGTTCCCGAAGCTCTCCGAGAAGAAGTGCTGAAGCATGTTCATGCCCTGCCCAGTTCCGGACACCCGGGTATCACCTCCACCATCCATCTCCTTCAGAATCGCTTCTGGTGGTCAACCTTGTCCCAGGATGCCAATCGGTTCGTTCACCAATGCCTAACCTGTAATACCAAGAAAGCTTCCCATCTCATGCCTGCCGGTTTACTTCAACCACTGCCCATACCTCAACGACCCTGGTCTCATATCGCTATCGATTTTTTTACGGATCTGCCTCCATCTGACGGACACACCACTATCCTCACTGTAATCGACCGCTTCTCCAAGGCCTGCCGCCTCATACCCCTCAGTAAGCTTCCTACAGCCTTGCAAACAGCTGAACACCTCTGTAATCTAGTATTCCGGTTTTATGGTCTGCCTGAAGACATCGTCTCGGACCTCAATTCACTTCCCGAGCCTGGTCTGCCTTCTTCCAAATGCTCCAAGTCAACGTGAGTCTTACCTCCGGCTACCATCCTCAGGCCAACGGTCAGGTAGAACGACTCAACAGGAGATCTCCCGTTTCCTCCGGTCCTACTGCCAACTCCATCAGAAGGACTGGAGCCGGTATCTTATGTGGGCAGAATACGCACAGAACTCCATTCAGAAACACTCCACGGGCTTGACTCCGTTCCATTGTGTTCTCGGATTTCAACCACCCCTATTTCCCTGGTCTGGTGAGCCCACGAACGTTCCCGCAGTTAATGACTGGCTAAATCGGAGCGAGGAGACCTGGAATCTGGCTCATACACACCTTCAGCGGGCTGTTCAACCGTGGTAAGAGGCAGGGCTGATCGTCCACCGCCGTCCCAACCCAGAGTATCAGCCAGGTCAATGGGTATGGTTATCCACGCGTAATCTACGTCTAAACTTTCCTTGGTAAGAAGCTCAGTCCAAGATTCATGGGGCCTTACAAGATCTTGCGTCAGATAACTCCAGTATCCTTCCG